>CAOLHI010005126.1:0-84237 GCA_948474755.1 Ctenosaura bakeri
TGCCTTTTTAAAATCATTATAAGCCTTTCTGAGTCCTGATCTGAGGAAAAGGCAGGATAGAAATAATAATAAATAATGAATAATAATGACGATGATGATGATGTCAAGACCCACCTATGACATCGTGAGGATCTATCCTGTGACATCACAATAGCCATGCCATGACATCATTATAGCATCAGATCCACTTAAAGACATCACAAGATCTACCCACTGATATCACGGGATTCTGCCCCGTGACATCACAAGCCCCCCCATGGCACCATGAGGGCCTACTTTGTAACATGACCCACTCTCTTGATTTATGGTTTTGTCCCTGTAATCTAAGTGAATGGGATGCTGCTGATGACCTGGCATTCCTGCTGTAGAATCTTCCATCCCTCCGATGCTTTGGTGTTGTGGACAGCTCAAGGCTAGTATTCCACACCAGTGATTCCTAACCTGGAATCTGGAGACCCCTGTGAGTCTGTGGAGCTCTCATAGGGGGTTCACAAAGCCCTGCTGCTGGACACAGTGGTAGCAGCACTAGGCAGCGGAGGGTGTTGCAGGTGCTGAAACTGCTCCCTCGTTTGCAAATGAGGGAACAGTTTGGGTGTGCACACACATATCCTGCTGCCCCATTCCTGGCAAAAGTGCCATGGCAGCAGGCAAGTGTATGTGCCCAAACTATGGCCATTTCTGCACTACACTGTTACAGTGCTATTATTCCACTTTCAACCTCTTGTGGAATTCTGGGGTTTGCAGTCTTCTGAGGGCAAAGAACTCTCTGGCTAAGTATTCTAAACACTCCTCCCTACACTGCAAACTCTGGGATTCCACATGAGATTGAAAGTGGAATAATAGCACTGTAACAATTGTGGAAATGACCCTAGACTTTGTAGTATCCCAAAAGTAACTTTCCTGCCTCAATTAAAGCCTGCTGCTCTCTTTTTCAGGTCTCTCCACTCTTCGGCACCATCTATGATGCGATTTACCTGGTTGCAAAAGCTTTTGCCAAAGCCCATCAGCACAAACCCTCTGAGCTCTCAGGGATGACATTGGTCCAACATGTCAAAAACCTTGACTTTGCTGGTTTTAGTCACAGGGTCCAAATGGACAGCAAAGGGAGGCCACTGGCCAAATATGTGATCCTGGACACAGATGGCAAAGGGAGCCACTTTCACCCTGCCTATTTGGTGGTGACCTCTTCTGGATTGCTCCAGCCCTTGGGACAAGGGATCCACTTTCCGGGAGGAAACCCCCTCGCAGCAGATTCCAGCTGTTGGTTTGATCCAGGTGTTCTCTGCATTAGAGGTAATTTATTGCTATCACTGTACATCACCCCCTCCTTATGCTTTTAAGAGTGTGTATCAGATAAAGCAGGGATGGAAAACTTCTATTACAAAAAGATAGGACAATCCTGCCCCCCACATCAGCACCTCAGAGCACACAGAAAGTGATGTCATAGCACTTCCAGTTGACATTTTTGGCTGGTCCCTCTTGGAAGACCACAAGCTGAGTCAGCAGTGTGATGTGGCAGCCAAGAAAGCCAATGCGATTTTTGATTGCATCAATAGGAGCATGGTGTCTAGATCGAGGGAGGTGATGGTACCACTCTATTCTGCTTTGGTTAGACCTCATCTGGAACACTGTGTCCAGTTCTGGGCACCTCAATTCAAGAAGGATATGGACAAGCTGGAAGGTGTCCAGAGGAGGGCGACCAAAATGGTGAAGGGTCTGGAAGCCATGAAGCCCTATGAAGAACGTCTTAGGGAGGTGGGTATGTTTAATCTGCAGAAGAGAAAGTTAAGAGGGGACATGATAGCCATGTTTAATATTTGAAAGGATGTCATATCAAAGAGGGAACAGGTTTGTTTTCCATTGCTCCAGAGACTAGGACAAGGAGCAATGGATTCAAACTGCAGGAAAGGAGATTCCACCTAAACCTCAAGAACTTCCTAATGGTCAGAGCTATTGGGCAGTGGAATACACTGCCTTGGAGTGTGGTGATGTTAGGGTGGAGAAACAAACTACACTTTCACTGCATCCCCAGGTGAACACGGAGCTAGATTAAACCCCAAATACAAAGTAGGAAGAGTAAATGTGAAAGTAAGAAAGTAAAAGAAAACACACTCACACAATAACTTTGGCCAAAGGATCCATCCGAGTATCACCACTGACAGTACTGATAAGGAAGGATAATTTTATTCTTTCAGGCTTCTTTTCTTATACCATTTTTATGTTTATATTAAAGAATGCTGACATGAAAGAAAAGATTCATGCATAGCATCAGAAAAGTTACACTTTGTACACATGTTACATTCTATCTGACCCTTAACTTTTCAAGTCTACATGACCATGCCAATATGCTGGGTCATCCCCAAAAACAATTTTGACATTAGCAGTATCCTTCCTTTCTGCACATAATGTTCACTGACATGTACCAGGCAGCACAAACAATTCTAAAGCAAGGTTGTTTGATGAGCTACAAGTGTCTAAAACCAATTAATACCATAGCTAATTGTTCGTGCACATCAATTCTATAGCAAATGACCAAGCATTAAAATTTTAAACCTAAGAGTAGAGTCTATCTCTTTAGAGCAGTGGTTCTCAACCTTCCTAATGCCGCGACCCCTTAATACAGTTCCTCATGTTTCGGTGATCCCCAACCATAAAATCATTTTCTTTCTTTCTTTCTTTCTTTCTTTCTTTCTTTCTTTCTTTCTTTCTTTCTTTCTTTCTTTCTTTCTTTCTTTCTTTCTTTCTTTCTTTCTTGTTTAGTTAGTTAGTTAGTTAGTTAGTTAGTTAGTTAGTTATTTCCAACATCAAATTGATTGGAAACACTGCCCTAAATCACTGCTCTGGATAGACTTCTAATGCCTAAAAACTGGTAACCCTCCCCCTTTTTTAAGCACAGAAAGCGTCCATCAATGCCAGAATTAAGGCAGTAGTTCTAGTTCTGAATGTTGGGTTTCCACAGTGCAAAAAGCCAGTCACTCCCAAAGGCAATGCCGAAACAGCCCACATTTTACACGAGGCGCAGGGAGGAAAGGACAGGGAGAGAGGAAAGATGGCGGTGGCATAAGCAGATGCGTTTTGTTTCACTCCCTCAAAGGGAGTGCGGACGCTGAACATACAAAAAGCAAGGAACGCAAGACAGTCAGGACGAAGAACACAACATGTGCGTGTGGCAAGCACCAAGGTCCACGCACAACAAAAGCGAGAGGAGAAAGTCATCCTGGCTATTTCTGCACTAGGCTGTTATAGCACTATTATTCCACTTTCACCATCTTATGGAATCCTGGGGTTTGCAGTTTGAACCCCAGCGCAGGGGTCTCAGAAGCACTGCTCCCATTGGCTGTGAGGCCACCTTCTTTTAAAAGGGGGGCAGGATTGAGGAATGGCGACCCTTGTGAAATGGTCGTTCGACCCCCAGGGGTCCCAACCCCAGGTTGAGAACCACTGCTTTAGAGGTTTTTAAACAGAGGTTGGATGGCCATTTGCTGGGGGTGCTTTGAGTGTGTGTTCCTGTATTGCAAAATGAGGTTGGATTTGGTGGCCCCTGTGGTCTCTTCTAACTCTATGATGCTATAATTCTATGATTCTAAGCCAAACTGATGAATTGTAGCGTCCAAGTCGAGGGAAGTAATAGTCCCACTATATCCTGCACTGGTCAGGCTTTATCTGAAGTACTGTATTCAGTTCTGGGCACTGATTTTTGGAAGGATATAAACAAGTGGGAGGAGGTTCAGAGCAGGGCAGCAAGGATGATAAGAGGTATGGAGAACAAAACATACAAGGAAAGACCAAAGGAGACGGGCTTGGTGGAGACTGAAACCATTTCCGCACTAGACTGTTATAGCCCTATGATTCCACTTTCAACCTCCTATGGAATCCTGGGGTTTGCAGTTTCGGGAGGGGCCAGCCGGAAACTGCAAACTCCCGAAACTGCAAACCCCAGGATTCCATAGGAGGTTGAAAGTGGAATCATAGGGCTATAACAGTCTAGTGCAGAAATGGCCTGAGAGAGACCAAGAGGTCTTCTCTCACACAAATCAAGCGTCTGTATGATTTAAGGCTTCCTGTGCTCTTTATGACAAGCCAAGAGAATAAAGAAACAAAAAGGTTTTCAACATCTCCAAGGTATTAATTTCTTCAGTGCTGTCCTCTGTTGATGATTAAGCAAATTGGTGTTATTTCAGCCATGCCGAAAAGGTTAAAACTGGTGAGGGCTCTTCACTTTGTGTAGTTTGGATTAATGCTGCTTTCTGCCAATTAGAAAAATCCCTGGGGGAATACTCCAAGCTTATCTCAGCAAGAAAGAGAGGAACAAAGACTCACTTAACATGATTTGAGTTCTACCAAGCCACAGAGGCGGCTGAGCCAAAACCCCTCCAGCGGGTATTTCCTTGAAGAATCGCTAGGTCCTTTGGGAGGAATTAATAACTCCGAGGCATCTTGTTTGGAGTTATTTTGGTTCACATCTCACTGACACACACAAAAAGAAGTACAAAGAGAAAGCATTGCCTAGTGGAAAGGACACATGGTTTGAGTGCAGAAAAGCCCAGATTTGGTCCTTGGCAACCACAGCATCCTAAGCCATTGATGGGGAGAAACAAAGAAGAGCTGCAGCTAGTCAGGACAGACAACTCTAGATTAGTTGGGCCAATAGTTAACTCCTAAAATCAACAGTGCAGCTGGGGTGGCCGGTAACTCCTATGTTGGTGGAGTGGTGGATTTATTTCAGCTTTTATCTAGTTTTAGAGGAGCTATCTAAGGTTCTGAAGGACTATAGGAATAGAATTCAACACCTTGGAGAGTTCCTTCAAAGCCTGGTTTAAAACACGGAGTGGATTCACTTTCCCATTGACGTAGAAGCCACTAGCTGTAGTGCCCCTCCCTAAACTGCAAACCCCAGGATTCCATGGGATGTTGAAAGTGGAATAATAGCACTATAACAGTCTAGTGTGGAAATGGTATAAGACGCCAGAGGAGATTAGCCACTTCATTGACATCAAAGCCACCAGTTGCCATTGCAAAAAGTTAGTTGCATATAACTAGTTATGTGCAAAGCTAACTAGTTACAGTTAATTTTGGCAACCTGCATGTACCTACATTGGCGAGGTAACACACTAATTCAATTCAATTAAAAGCCACACTAAAGCCTTACACAACCTAGCTTCTCACTGTCTTTTGGCCCTTATTTCTTTTTACCAGCCTACTCAAGATTTGCTTTCTAGGAACTCTGGGCTTCTCACCCAGCCATTTCCTTCTTGTTTTCAAAAGCTTTGGGAGTTTTAATTTAATACTTTAATAATTTAATTTAATACTGTTTTATAATTTTATATAGTTTGATTGCACATACTTGTCACTTTGCTCTATACTCTATTGTATGTTTTGTATTTTATCAGGATGATTCATTTTATAATTATAGTGGTATAGTTTTATTATTCCTTCCTTCTCCTTGTGTTTGTGTATTTATACGTACGCTTTAGATGGTACACCTTGACTACTTTTGGTTGTTTTACTTGTAAAGTGCCATGGACATGGATGGTGCTGTAGAAATAAATGATTATACAGTCAGCCCTCCACATCTGTGAGTTTCACTTTTGCAGATTTGATTATTCACAGCTTATTTGCTGTCTCCTCTGCTGCCTCCTTGTGCCATTTTTAATAGGGACTGCAAGTCTCATGAGGCTGAGAAACTGCAAACGAGGCTTGTAAGTCCCTATTAAAAAAGGAGTGGGGCAGCAGTGGAGGTGGCTGTCAGCCCCACCAGCCACCCATTTCTGCCTTATGAAGGAACCCTGATGCCTCAAAGGAATCCAGGGTGGGTTGAATATGGCGATCATACTTTTTTGTGTGTTAAATATGGTTTGGGAGGACCTAGAGTTATTCACGGTTTTTCCACGTTCACAGGGGTCCTGAGCCCCTAACCCTAGCAAATGTGGAGGGAGGACTGTAATAATGATAGCAATCTTTCTCCACCAGGTTCGGACCCACCTCTGGTGATCTTGGTGTTGCTGCCTCCTCTTTCACTGCTGCTCTTTGGCGTCTGCCTCGCGTACCTCATCAGGTCAGATCCATTGGATTTTCTTTCTCCTTTGGAAAACTTCCATCTCCCTTGATGAGAATTTAGAGGAACTTCCACTAAGTTTGGCTCGTGAGCTGAGGTCACCTTGCCCGTGAATGTGTATGATCAAAGTGTAGGAATAGAGTTTGCACATTTGCACTGGTGTATTTAAGTCTTTTACTCCAAGTCTCAAGTCGAGTCTCAAGTCCTTGCAAGATACTTTTGAGTCAAGTCTCAAGTCTGGGAGCCAACTTTATACCCTAATCTATATTCCAGAATTTTTGGATAGAGTCAAATAAAGTCAATTTTAACAATTTAAGTAGAGTTGGCCCTCCACTTTTTGATTTTGCCATCTGCAACTTTGGAAGTGGGGAATAGGCTCCTTCTTACTTCCCATTTGCAAAGCTGGAGTCTTTTTCGGAAGTGAAGAATAGGATCTTTCTTATTCTTCACTACTGAAGCTTCAAGAGCTTTAGAAGGAAGGATCATTCCTCCTCAAGCCTATTGCCTAATGCATTTTCTGTCCCCCTCTGAGTTACCTACCCTACTCTCTGGGCATGCGTCTTACTTTCTGCTCTTAAGAAAAGTTTTAGAAAGTTCCTCCTACATAAAGTGGAGACAGGCTGCTGAGCAGACCTCAACCCCACCTCAAGCCCATTGCCTGACCCATTTGCTGTTCCCTCTGAGAAATGTGTCCACACTTTGGGCTTGAGACAAATCATCGTGTGACCAGTAAGTCGTAAGGTTTCTGGACGAATGTGTTATGTTACTGAACCAAGGGCAGCAAATCAGTCACTAAAAATATGCAAGTCTCAAGTCAGGTCAAGTCAGTGTGTAATTTTTGCTGAGTAAAGTCCGAGTCGAGTCCCTGAAGTGACTTAAGTCTGACTTGAGTCCGAGTCTTATCGACTCAAGTCTACATCACTGCACATTTGCTGGGGTAAGTGGCACAGGATCCCTGCAAAAACGGAAAAACCACAAATATAAAAATGTGCATGTCTGTGGGAAGGGGACCAAGGCATGGTGTGGAGAACAGGCACTCAGGCTCCAAACCAGGTCAAGGAAAGGAAAAGGAAAGGCTGTGGGTCTGTATGGTAGTCCTATATATCCTCTGTCTTGCCCATCTCCTTCCTTGCATGTGGGGCCATTGGGAGAGTGTTTGTGGTGGTGTGAAATCAGGCTGCAAGTTGTTCCTGTCACACTCAAAATATAGCAGAGATTGCTCCCACAGTGTCAGCACCAAGGCGTGGCAGGCAGCCAAGAGCCAGCTAATAGGTCTTTTCACAGATAAGGCATACAGGCAATAAATCAAAGGGCTTTACTTCACCAGTAAGTAGGTAAGGCAGCAGTAAATTAAAGAGACTTTTGCAGCAAAGATATCCCTGGCTGTTACTGCACAGCCAGGCAAAACAGCAAACAGAGTCCACGTACCACGGAGTTTGTTCCTCAGCCAGTCGGGCAGCGTTCCAGGAAGCACGGCAAGGGCCCCAGTAGCCCAGCAGGAACACCCAAAATGGACAGTTGTGAACCAACAAAGACCCAAGGCTGAGTGAGTGCTTTTATTAAGCGGGCCCTCACCCAGGTGCTACCTCAGCTGGAGCTTGATTGCTTGGAGTTTCCTATTTAAACGCTCTGACCTTCTGAGAGCACTCTTTTGCTCCCGATGCTGCTGGTAAGTAGGCACCTGCTCTTGAATCTCTGGGTCTAAGGCAGCCCCTGGCTCCATTGCTGGGGCTACTGGGGCCAAGGGCTCTGTGTCCAGGGCAGCCTCTGGGGTGGGCTGTGCAGCAGGCTCCATGGCAACCTCTGGGGTGGGCTCTGCTGGTGCAGCAGGCTCCATGGCTTTGAAGTCCTCTGGTTCAGACTCAGAGCTTGAGTCCTGGAGTGCCAGGGTCCTGACACACAGCTTTGGAAGTGTGCCCAGCAGCAGAGAATATCTTAGCAGCAATGCACTGTAGCCAGGAAAAACTCACCCATGCCAATTGTTTTCTTTCATCAAGGAGGCAATTTATTCTTCAGTTACAATGTATACATATTTATAAGAATCTCCAGAAGGCATTCCAGCATCCCTCTGCTTGCTCTTTCTGACAGAGCCTCTGGTAGACACATCAGGCATCATGTGCAACTGGTTGGCAAGCTCTCAGCTACATTTATACTCACACTAGCTGATGCAATCCTGCCAGTCTGTGCATTCTCTCCACACCTGATGCAACCTTCTCCCATGATTGCTTATCAGCATGACTCAGCTGAAGTCACATGGCTCTCCACAGGTGCACTTAATGACCCACATCACAAAGTTTTTTCTACAGGTTTGGTCCAGCCTTTACTGACAGTTCCTAGGTGGCTGGGTAGTACCTGGTGGTGGTGGTGGAGGAGGGCCAGAGACAGGTTTTTAAAGGGCTGCAGGGCCTGATCGGAGCTACAGAGAGGAAAGGCTCCCCCAGAAAAGAAGTGTCTGAGGTGTGAGGGGCAGGGGTTGGAGAAATTCACAAATAATCAAATCTGTGAAAGCTAAATCCGTAAATGTGGAAGGCAGACTGTATTTGGAATCTATATTAAGCAGAGTGCAGCATGCCCAGAGCAATATGAGCTTGTGGTAGTAAACAGGAGGAAAAAAAATACTCATAATTCTCTTATAAGGTTAAGACCAAAAAGGAAAAGTGTTCATTTATTGCTTCAGGAAATGCATCTTGGGATAGGAAAGGAAATAGAGAAAAGAAGATTATTTAAATTTCAGTAGAAGATCCCTAAAAACTGGCTCTTTTGAGTGAGTATAAGGTATCCTGAGGTAGAAGCTTCTTGGACGCTCCCTTTCAGACAAATGTCTTTTCAGCACGAGACTGTTATAGGGCTATGATTCCACTTTTAACCTCCTATGGAATCCTGGGGTTTGCAGTTTCGGGAGGGGCCAGCCGGCCCCTCCCATAGCACTATAACAGTCTCATGCGGAAATGGCCAAAGAGAGACAAAAAGACTAAGTTGTGCAAGAAGTAACTTCGGCAGGCAGCAGGCAGGCAGCAAATAGGCTTGAGTCCATAGATCAAAGAAAGAAACAGAGAGGTGAAATAAAATGGCAGGCATGCTCTCTAGAACTCCTTCTCACTAATCTCTTTATGCAAGTATTGCTGCCTCTTTGCTTCCAACACAAAATGACCAAAACATGATCCAAGGCAGCATCACCTGGTGGCCTCCTCCTGCTCTGGATTGTAGTCTGAATTTTCAAGGAGCATTCCAAGTTGCTGAAGCTATTTGGAGGCTGGCACCTTGGACAGATCCTTTTCACTTTTGAGTTAAGCCTGTACTGGAATTAAAGCCTAGAGCCACTGCTGGAGAACAGGTGCCTCTCCCTTGTACCTCTATCAGAGACATGTTCACACTATATTACTATAGCACTATAATTCCACTTTAACTGCCATGGCTGCATCCTATGGTATCCTGGGGTTAGTCGTTTGGAAGTCACCAGAGCTCTCTTGCTTAATATTCTAAATTTGTTATTATGTGCCTTCAAAGTAACTCTGACTTATGGCAACCCTAACTTAGGGGGTTTTTTTGGGCAAGATTTAGATATTTGCTATTGCCTTCTTTTAAGGCTGAGAGAGGGTGACTTACCCAAGGTCACCCAGGGGGTCGGCACAGCTGAGTGGGCATTTGAATCCTGGTCTCTTGGTATTCTAGCCCAAGACTCAAACCACTACACCAAGTTTAACTGCCATTGCAGCATCCTATGGAATATGGGAATTTGCAATTTAAATTACAGATCCCAAGATTCCAATAGATGCTGCGATGAGAGTTAAAGTGGAATCATTGTGCTACATTTCTGCTGTGTGAACGAGCCTCAGGTGTGTCTAGAAGCAACAGATGAAACCAACATGCTTAACAATAATAGTAAGGTAGCTCTTGTGAGTTAAAAAGCAGGAGTGGGAAACCTACAGCCCATGGGCAAGATCAGATTAATTGGCCTATAGGGAGGCCATAGAAAGAACAGTTTGAACTGGCTGCCAGCTTTCCTCTAAGGGGAGTCGAGCTTCTGACTTATATGTCCCTCCACAACTGTTTCATTTCCTGCAGGTCAATGACTCTGGACTGGAAAAAAAAATCCTTACCATGGCTGTAGGGGTGGGATGAGCAAGCTCTAGGGATTTAGGGGCTAATTTTCAGCCTCTAGAATTGACTGCAAGTTGTAGACGACCCGAGCCACACGAGAAGTCATTAGAGGTCCATGGTGTGTTGTTGTGGGCCTTCAAGTCATTTCCAACTTACGGAGACCCTAAGGCAAACCTATCATGGGTTTTTCTGGGGCTGAGATTATGTGACATGTCCGAACTCACTCAGTGGCCAAGTGGGGAATCAAACCTTGGTCTCCAAGATCCAACACTCAGATCATAGAATCATAGGATGATAGAGTTAGAAGATGCCACAAGGGCCATCAAGTCCAACCCCGTTTGGCCATGCAGGATTACACCATCAAAGCACTCATGACAGGTGGCTATCCAACCTCTCTTTAAAAACCTCCAAAGAAGGAGACTCAACCACACTCCCAGGCAGGATAGTCCACTATCTAACTGCTCTTACCATCAGGAAGTTCTTCCTAATGTTTTGGTGGAATCCTTTTTCCTGTACTTCAAATCTATTGCTCTCTGTCCTAGTTTGCTCTGTCTTCTAAATGACATTCATTCAGATATTTAAAGATAGCTATCATGACAATTCTCAGTCGTCTCTTCTTTAAGCGAAACAGCCTCAGTCATTCTTCATAAGGCTGGCTTTCCAGATCTTTGATCATCTTCTGAACATGTGTCAACTTGCTAAATCCCAGAGCAGGGGCTGTTGGAACAAACAAGGTGCAGGAGTGCCCTGCACCTTGTTTTAAAGGAGACTTGCTTCTGCTGGAGGCTTTGGGAATCAAAAATTTTCATTATGAGGCTGATTTTTTTTTTAAAAAAATTGGGAGTATCTATTCATGAAGAGGCTGAGAGCTGCTGCAATGGTTGGTCTCGTGTCACTGTGGCAGTGCACCTGCTCTGGATTTTCATCAGAACTTTTAAAGGAGATCATAGAATGATAGAGTTGGAAGAGACCACAAGGGCCATCAAGTCCAACCCCCCTGCCATGTAAGACTACGCCATCAAACCATTCCCAACAGATGGCATCCAGCCTCTGTTTAAATGCCTCCAAAGAAGGAGACTCCACCACATTTGAAGGCAGAAGTGTATTTCACGGCCCAACTGCTCTTACCATCAGGAAGTTTTTCCTAATGTTTAGAGGGAACCTCTTTTTCTGAAGTTTGGAGCCATTGCTCCATGTCCTAGTCTCTGGAGCAGCAGAAAACAGACTTGCTCCATGTTGCATATGAAATCCCTTCAAATATTTAAACATAGCTATCATGTCACCTCTTAACCTTCTCTTCTCCAGGCTAAATACACCTAGCTCCCTAAGCCTCTCCTGATATGGAACGGTTTCTAGGCCTTTTTGGTGACCCTTTTCTGGACAGATTCTTAAAGTACTGAACTCTACTCCAGATAGAATCAGCAGGGTGGACAGTTCCTTGAAGATTCAGATTAACACCTACAGCCGATTTGCACACACACACACACACACACACCCGCCACTGACATGACAGTCACCATCTTCCACTGCCTGGAAGATGGCAGATGCTTCACACCCATGCTCAACTTATGGCATCCTGAAGATGAATCTATCCTGGGTTTTTCTTGGCAAGATTTCTTCAGAGGTTTGCCATTGCCTTCCTTGAAGGCTGAGAGAGTGTGACCTGCCAAAGGCTGCTAAGTGGGCTTCTATGGCCAAGTAGGGATTTGAAAATTGGTCTCCTGGAGTCCTAGCTCAATATCACATTGGCTCTTGAGGGTTTGTGTGTATATACATGTATGTGTGTTTGTGCTTTCAAGCTGACTGTCAACTTACGGTGACCTTATGAATTTCACAGGGTTTCCTTTGGCAAGAGATACTCAGAAGTGGGTTTGGCCAGTTCCGTCCTCTAAAATATGGCCTAAAGCATTTTGTATCTGTTGGAAGTTTCTCATCCAAGAACTAACCAGGGCTGACCCTGCTTAGCTTCCAAAATCAGACAGGATCTGGTGCCTTTAGGGTTCACTTAGCCTTGTATTTATATGAGAGAAACCTGTCTGATTTCCTCATTCCAACCCTACCCCCAGAAATCTACTCCAGCTTTTATCTGCAGCCTCGCCTGAGCATTACAGGTGGCCTTTTGCTAGCAAAGGGAGAGTTACTGGGAGGTCTGATCAGCTAATGATGGCTAACCTCAGGAAATAAATTGCACTAAGTAAGTGCTAGGCTACAGAGCAATTATTACAAGCCAGGTGTTCAAAATCCTCTGGTGGTTCAGGCTGCCACAAGAGGATACCAATTTCCTGCTTAATGGTTTAAATAATCAGAATAATGCAGAATTATTAACACTAGTGTGAACAGAGATCCAATGAGTTATTATTGTTGTGAGTGTTTACTTTTGGGATGGGCAACTTGTGGGCTGGCATTAGATTGTAATTCCCATCATCTCCTAGGCAATGGTGAGGAATGATGGAAGCTGCAGCCAAACAACATCCTCCAGGTCTCAAGTCCCCCGCTGCTGTTTTCCAGCCAACCTAATTTGGCCTAGATTTGACTTTTGCAGAAGTTTTTCAGCTGGCAGGATATAGCTGCCATCTTTGAGGTGTCACAGGAGCCTTCTTCGTGCTTACCTGAAGAAAAGCTTTGTGCAATTCAGAAGCTTGCTGGCCATGAATGTCGCTAACTCCCCTGTTAGTGGGGCAGGGAATTTATTTGGTCTTTAATCTTATATTTAAAAGCATGATACACACCTGGCTCCTTTAAACTTTGGACTGCACTGTAAGGCTGATTCAATGCCTTAGTTAACCTTAGATAAGCTTAAGGGGGACATGATAGCCATGTTTAAATATTTGAAGGGATGTCATGTCGAGGAGGGAGTGGGCTTGTTTTCTGCTGCTCCAGAGACGAGGACAAGGAGCAATGGATTCAAGCTGCAGGAAAGGAGATTCCACCTGAACCTCAGGAAGAACTTTCTGACAGTCAAGGCTGTCCGGCAGTGGAATCTGCTGCCTTGGAGTGTGGTAGAGTCTCCTTCTTTGGAGGTTTTTAAGCAGAGGCTGGATGGCCATCTGTCGGGAGTGCTTTGATGGGTGTTCCTGCATAGCAGGGCGTTGGACTTGATGACCCCTGGTCTCTCCTAACTCTATGATTCTATGATTAGTGACATGGAAACTACCAGCTGCCAAAGCTTGCTGGTCTCCCTTATTAGCATGCCCTATAACACTCATTGTTCTTGGATCAGACTTGCCTGATAAACATCAGGATGTGAAAAGTGAATTAGAATCCATGAATCCAAGAGTTGGAAAAGAGCACAAGGACCATCCTGTCCAACCCCCTTCTGCTGTTGCCCTGATATTCATCTTTGCAATTCACTGGAGGGGTTCCTTGCACTTCTGCTACATAACAAAGTACACATGAAAGTTACACAAAGTTACATATGAAAGGATATTATATGGAGCAAGCTTGCTTCTGGCTGCTCTGGAATCATAGAATCATAGAGTTGGAAGAGACCTCAGGGGCCATCAAGTCCAACCCCCTGCCATGTAGGAACACCCATCAAAGGTTCAGGTGGAATCTCCTTTCCTGCAGCTTGAATCCATTGCTCCTTGTCCTAGTCTCTGGAGCGGCAGAGAACAAGCCTGCTCCCTCCTTAACATGACATCCCTTCAAATATTTAAACATGGCTATCATGTCCCCTCTTAACCTTCTCTTCTGCAGACTAAACATACCCAGCTCACTAAGCCACTCATCATGGGGCATGGCTTCCAGGCCCTTCACCGTTTTGGTCACCCTCCTCTGGTCACGTTCCAGCTTCTCTATATCCTTCTTGAATTGAGGTGCCCAGAACTGGACACAGGATTCCAAATGAGGCCTAACCAATGCAAAATAGAGTGGTACCATCACCTCCCTCGATCTAGACACCATATGCCTATTGATGCCACCAAGAATCATGTTGGATTTCAGCCAGAGTTCATTTGGGGAGTTAAGTCTTCATAAGTAGACTTAAGTCTGTGGGAAACAGAACTGAGCAGTGTTGCAATGTCTATATACAGCAAGGGGCTGCAGTTACATTACTAGATAGGGGTGCCAGCAAAGTAGCTGCTGAATATTGGGACCAATGCACAACAGGACTCTGGCTAGGGAGTACCAATGCACACTGGAAGAACCCAGCGTGCATCAGGACACTTTTGCCAGCGTCCTGTTTTGCATCTTCATTGTTCACTAACAGAGTTCCTTAGTGCTTTTGTTGACTACGTAAGCGTGCATAAAGTTACACAAAGTAGACTGCAATAGAGAATTCCAGCCATGGTAGTTATGTTACACTGCAACAGATGCAGCAGTGGCTTCAAACTTCAGGAAAAGAGATTGCATCTGAACATTAGGAAGAATTTCCTGATGGTAAGAGCAGTTTGACAGTGGAATATGCTGCCTGGGAGTGTGGTGGAGTCTCCTTCTTTAGAAGTTTTTAAAGAGAGGTTGGATGGCCTTCTATCAAGAGGAGTGCTTTGATGGTGTATTCCTGCGTGGCATAATGAAGTGGGACTGGATGGTCCTTGTGGTCTCTTCCAGCTCTATGATTCTATGGTTATTGATTTAATGCTGCTATTACCACATAGTTCATTTCACAGCGGCTCCCCTCATTACCACGTATCACACCATGTTGCTTTTCTGCATGAAGGTTGCATAGCACTGATATACCAGATCTCCAGGGGTGGCTCTTTATATTTTATGTTTTAAGCGGAGGCTGGGTGGCCTTCTGTTGGGAGTGCTTTGGCTGTGTATTTCAGCATGGAAGAATGGGGCTGGACTTGTGTCCTCCAGCTCTATAATTCTATATACAATGCAGACTGTGAAATGGAAACATGGCCACTGTTTGCAGTATTCATTTAAAATTGCAGTATTCTTAGCACCCAGAAAGAGATACACAGGGAACATTGACATCTCATTAATCAGAAAGCAATTCTGGGATTCTTGTCTAATCCACAGTGTATTGATTCTGGAAGCAGGCTGCTTTCTGCTCCCAGCTGGTCTGGACCACCCTAACTTTGGCGGAGGACACATCTCTTTCTGTCTGGCCAAGCAGCAACAGCTGCAACAACAGAGTCTTTTTGCAAACTCTTCTTTCTGAAACCTTTATCCCTGGGTAGTTGGGTGAGGTGAGAAAAGATCTGGAATAGTGTTTCTCAAGCTCTGTTATGCGAAGAAGTAAGGCCAGATCTTCCATCAAGGAGACAAGAGTGTAACTCTACACTCACGGAATTATGTAGCAGTTTTATGCAACACCACCTCATAAATGAATTGCCATGCTGCAGAATTTCATGGGCACTGTTTATGCACACCCATAGGTAATACCCATCCATACCCATCTATATGTGATGCAAAATTATGCCCCCTGTGGAAGGGTCTATTTGCACTAGAGGATGGAAAACAGAAGTTCCCAAATGCTCCCCTGTATCATTTAGGCATCCCTGAGAATGCAACAACTTCTTTGTTTGCACAATCCTCTAGTAAAAAACCCACACCTGTGGGTACTTTTGGGATTATGGGAGTATCTTTAAGTGTCAGACTTAAAAGCCACAATGCTAAAAGTTCTGGAAACCATGCCCTATGAGGAGCAGCTTAGGGCACTGGAGATGTTTAGCCTGGAAAAGAGAAGGTTAAGAGCTGACATGACAGACATGTTTAAATATTTGAAAGGATATCATAGGGAAGAAGGGGCAAGCTTGTTTTCTGCTGCTCCAGAGACTACCAATGGCTTCAAACTATAGGAAAAGATATTAGGAAGAACTTCTGGATGGTAAGAGCTGTTCAACGGAGAACTATGCTGCTGCCTTGGAGCGTGGTGGAATCTCCTTCCTTGGAGGTTTTTAAATAGATGCTGGATGGCCATCTGTCAGGAATGCTTTGATTGGGGCCATTTCTGCACTGCACTGTTATAGTGCTATTATTCTACTTTCAACATCCTGTGGAATTCTGGGGTTTGTAGTTTACTGAGATAAAAGAGCTCTTTGGCTGAGAATTCTAGATGTCCCACCCTAAACTGCAGTTTTACAACATGGCTTCCAGACCCTTCACCACGTTGGTCGCTGTCCTCTGGCCTTTTAGGCCCCTCCCTAAACTGCAAGCCCCAGGTTTCCATAAGATGTTGAAAGTGGAATAATAGCACTATAACAGGCTAGTGCAGAAATGGCCTCAGAAATTAAGCAGGGTTTGGGCTGGTTTGGACTCAAATGAAAGAAATAAGGAAATAATACCAAGAATCTCCAAATAGGACTAGGAAAGAATCCAGTCTGAAACTACACCAGCCAGAACTATGAGTATTGGGGTAGATGCACCAAAGATCTGACTCATAGAATCACAGAACTGGAAGGGTACCTAAGGGTTATCTAGTCCAATTCCTGCTACTGCAGGAATTGACCAGTAAAGCTTCCCAGAGAGGTATCCATCTAATATCTGGTCAGAACCTCCAACGAAGGAGAATCCACCATCATCCAAGGGACTCTGACTAGGCAGAAGGCAATTTTCTTGCATTCCTCGTCTAATTGGGAGGCTACCAGTGTATGAACTACTATGGTGAGACTCTACTGAAGGTAACTAGATGTTATCCACACAGATAATTTCATTTTTACGTGTTCATTTTTCAGGCATGGTTCCCTCTATCAGCAAGTTCTCAAAGGCTCTAAGAAGTTGCTGCTGACTCTGGATGACCTCACTTTTGTGAACAGCAAATTCAGCAGAATGGTAGGTTACCTGAGTGCATCGACAGGGCATCGGCTACAATTTGCACTAGTAATGGCTGGTGGTTCACAGGTCACCGAGTCCTTAGTCTAGACTGAGATATTTGTCATTTAGTGAGGCATTTTGAATACTCTGCCAGGGAACTCCAGTACCTCACCTGTTACCCCAAAAGGTGGGGGACTTTGGGGTCCACCCACAATGCCAGCATCGACTTAAAATTTGGGGGAATTACAACTCAAAGGAGTTCTGCAAGAAGGGGGTAACAGCAGGATCTTTTCACTTGTATATACCAGTGCTAACCATAGGACTCCAGTTGAGAGTTCACAGAACATTTTATTGGGGAATTAACACACATACACACAAGAAATCAAACAGCCTCACGGACCATACAAGGCTATTGAAGGGAAAGGCAGAAGAGGCTGCAAAGAGGGAGCTTTTGGGTGATATTTCCCAGTCCAGAAGAAGAAGATCAAAATGGAGTGACTCACACTGTGGTCTGAGGATTGCACAGAGAATGAGAATCTGGGGACCCACATGCACATAACACAACAATGTGTGTCCAAAATATTTCGAACTGCTGTGCTTGAAGCTAGGGGTTATATACCTTATTTCCTACCCCAAAGAGGCGTGTGTTAATTGATTTCTGGAAGAGAAAACAAAGGGGTCCAGAATGGGCTGATGGTCTGAACTTCAGATGACAAAGCATTGGTGGGAGTCGTGACAATCTCTTAATGTTTGGACAGTTAAGGGGGCAAAGGGAAGTTTCCGTAGGATAGGGTTACAAGATGTTGATCTTTGGTTGCTGCATTTGGGCAGTTTTGTCTTCTGTTGTTTTTGGAGCTTGGGATTGCTGACAGAATTATCTCAAGCCCATTAAGTCAAGCTTTCTGCCTAGTCCTCTTGAAACTTTTGACCTGGACAAATCTGAGGTCACCCAACTTAGCAGATGCTTGCAGTCAGTGCCTTTTCCAACATGTTTTTCAGCCATAAGCGTTCAATTTAATATGAAAATGATATTTCTTGCCAGTTTTGCTATCCAGTAGGATGGTGTGTGTGTGTGTGTGTGTGTGTGTGGTAACATACCAAACAACAAATCCCAGGAGTCCATAGGATTCAGCTATGGCACGTCAACATGCTGTCACAGTGCTATAAAACCAGAGAAAGGAGGAGAAATAGTGAGAAGGAAGCACGAAGATGAATGGTTTATAGTTTGAAGTTTAAAAAGTGGGTCTCAGGAGGGAATGGCTGGTAGCTCCCATGGCATGGAGTTTTACCTGGAGCTTTAAAAGCACTCTCCAAGGTAGTGATCCTATTTTGGAGATCAGGATCAGCTCCTGGGACATTAGACATTCTAAAATGTTTGGACAAAACCCCAAAAGAGTTTCAGCACCCCATGGACTGAAAGCCACCTGATAACAACAATTTATTCTGAAATTTCACCTAACCCAGCTCTAAATAAGAGAATCATAGAATCATAGAGTTGGAAGAGACCCCAGGGGCCATCCAGTCCAACCCCCCTGCTATGCAGGAACACCCATCAAAGCATTCCCAACAGATGGCCATCCAGCCTCTGCTTAAAAACCTCCAAAGAAGGAGACTCCACCACATTCAGAGGCAGCATATTCCACTGCCAGACAGCTCTGACCGTCAGGAAGTTCTTCCTGAGGTTCAGGTGGAATCTCCTTTCCTGCAGCTTGAATCCATTGCTCCTTGTCCTCATCTCTGGAGCAGTGGAAAACAAGCTCACTCACTCCTCAATGTGACATCCCTTCAAATATTTAAACATGGCTATCATGTCTCTTCTTAACCTTCTCTTCTGTAGACTAAACATACCCAGCTCTCTAAGTCTATCCTCATAGGGCATGGCTTCCAGACCCTTCACCATTTTGGTCGCCCTCCTCTGGAAACGTTCCAGTTTGTTGACATCCTTCTTGAATTGAGGTGCCCAGAACTGGACCCAGTAATCCAAATGAGGCCTAACCAATGCAGAATAAAGTGGTACCATTACCTCCCTTGATCTAGACACCATACTCCTATTGACGCAACCACGAATTGCGCTGGCTTTGTTGGCTGCCGCGTCACACTGCTGACTCATGTTCAGCTTGTGATCGACCAAGACTCCTAGATCCTTTTCACATGTACTGCTATGCAGTCACATGTTCCCCATCCTATACTTGTGCCTTTCATTTTTTCTGCCCAAGTGCAAGACCTTACATTTCTCTCTGTTGAAATTCATTTTGTTAGCTTGGTCCTTTCTCTTTATGTGCTTTCATAGAATTGTAGAATCATAATGTTGGAAGAGACCAGAGTCCAACACCCATTCTGTCATGCAGGAACACACCATCACAACTTTCCGAACAGATGGCCATCCACCACACTCCCAGACAGCAGTGCATTCCACTGTCGAACTGGTCTTACCGAACCACTCTTCCACTTTCTGTGGATTTTCAACAAAAGTCACTGTGGCAGCCTAAACCTTTCAGGCAGGCAAGGTGGACTAGAAACGCTTCTCAAGACTAGTGTCTTTGAAACTCCCTCCCTAGAGAAACTAGGATGACCCCCTCCTTGCTTTCCTTCGAATAGCAAGTCAAAACATTTTTGTCCTGTCAGGTTTTACAAACTGACCAGATTTGGGTTTTTCATGCTGTGCAGTTCTGTTTTTAAGGTTGGTATAGTTTTTTTTAAAAAATCTATTTTAATATATTTTAATACATTGATGTAATGCAATGTTTTAACTTTATAAATTATTTTTTAAATCCTGTATTTATACTTTTATTAATGCTTTGTCTTTTTATTATGTATTGTTTTAATGTTGTTAGCCATCTTGGGTCCCATTAAAAGGAGAAGGACAGTATATAAATAAATTAGATAGAGAGATAGAGAGATAGAGAGATAGAGAGATAGATAGATAGACAGATAGACAGACAGACAGACAGACAGACAGATAGATAGTGTTGAGGCAAATACTATCCAGATTTCATTTTTCCTTCAAAAGGTATTATTTCTGTGCAATGATATTCTTCCAAAACCATTCTTTTCGTACCATCCCCTCTTTGTTGCTGGTTTGATAGCCATTTTCCCTTCTATTTCATTCCTTCTTGAGTGATCCCAGCTAACTATGAACTGGATGTGATGGATCATGAACTGGAAGTAATGTCACAAGGCAATATAGCTAATTAGTGTTAGCTACATGCAGATGCCATGAATTCAAAACATTTCTTATATTGGTCACACAACTCATTCTAGCCAATCAGAGATCAAAGCGTTTCTTAGATTATTCACCATTTAAAAAAAAATGTGAAAGGTGTCCCCTTTCAGCTTCTGACAAAGGCGTTCATAGAACGGGGTCCAAATTTTGGTTCAGTGTGATTCTAAATCCTGTCTCTGTCTCTCCAAGTGGTGGAATGGGAGGTCTCCTTTTCTTGACACTGTCATGGCGCCCTTTCATATGTTGCATTAGTGGCTTCTATCTTAGGCCCTTTTCACATGTGGAGGGAGAAACGGGGGAAAACGCACTGAAATGGAGCTTACCGGCAGCCGGGTAAGTCCGTCGCCACGTGGAGCAAGGTGAGTTCGCTGCTCCACACTCCTGTGGTGTCCTGCGGCATCCAAAATGGTGGCTTATGGCTGGCGGAGGCTCTCCACCAAGCGGACAAGCTCGCCAGCCGGAAGCCTGCCCCCGGCAGATCTGCAGGCATGCACTTGCGTGCGCCTGCAAATCTACACCGGTGCGCTGTGACGGAGCTGCACAGGGCTGCGCGCCCCATGCCTTTTAAAAACCTCTTAAAAGAGGTTTTTAAAAAACACGTGGCGCCACCACTTCCGGTTGCTTCAGAGCAGATTGGGGTGTGGAACTGAAAAATTATATACGACCCAGCGCACTCCACGGTGTAGACGACTTCCGTTAGAGGTCGCACTGCCCCTTTTTAATTACCCCATGTGAAAAGGGTCTTAGTCTATCCTGTAGCTCCCTCACATTTCAGGGTTGTCCCATTTTCCATGGGGAGTGATGTGCATGTAGCGAAGAGTCTTCATGTAACCAAGCAGTGTGGGAGAAAAGCCATGTTGCAACCACCAATGTTACATGAGAAGAGGCCTGCCATTCTGAGTGGGAGTTACAGGCCATCCTCAACCCACCAGTACATGAACACAGCATAGGAACAAGATGTTCAGCCTTGAGCATCTTTATCAGTTAACTGGTGGCTCCATTTGCTTTCACAGAGGCTAACACTGGACAACCTCAGTGATTCCAAGAGCAACTCGGAAGTGCGAAGCTTGCGATCTGCAACTAACTCCTTGTCGGTGAAAAGCACAGCTGTGACATTTGAAACCTCCAATGTGGCTGTGTATGAGGTAGTGGGAACCTGATTGAATGTGCCAATGGGGTATTTTCGTATGCACTAATGTCAATAAGAAAAAATAAATTTTGTTAGACATTGTTGCCCATATTGATCATGTAGCTGATCCTAGACAATCAGGGATCATTCTAGCCAAACAGGGATCAAAGTACTTCTCAAATTATTCATTATTAAAAGGAGATGAAAGGGATTTTTGAGTACTTCCTCATTGCCAGCTGCATCATCCATGACTTTGTCAGATCTGCATTTCAAGCCAGCCAAGTTGCAGAATAGGTGAAGATCATAGGAAAATATAAGATGTATCTATTTGCTGATGTCACTGAGGCCAAATGAATCACATTCAAAGTAAAGGCAATGCTTTATATTCAGATCTCCTGGGTGACTATAGAGAATCAGGAATCAAGAGAATTCTAGTAATTTCATGGTGTTCCTTGAATATTATAGCAATAGCAATAGCAGTTAAATTTCTATACTGCTCAGTGCAAAATGTGTTTAGCTAATTGCCCTCAACAAGCTGGGTACTCATTTTACTGACCTAAGGAATGATGGAAGGCTGAGTCAGCCTGGAGCCCTGCAGGATTTAACTTACAACATTGTGGCTGCAGTACCGGCATTTAATCACTGCACCACCAGGGCTCATATTATTGGAAAGAGGGAACTTTTACAGATTTTGATATGTCCATCTGCTTTCCACCTTCTCAGTGAATTCCTTAAGTGAAATTTGGAAGCACTGAACATACAAAAAATGAAGCTCTGTACTCCGAAGTTGTGTAATGCTGCATTTTTGTCCTTACTTTTGTCAGAGTTCTGTAACTAGCTCATGTTCTTTCCTATTCAATTGCCTATGTGTTTTTTGGACAGGGAGACTGGGTATGGTTGAAGAAATTGGAGTCTGGAGTAATCAGTGACCTGAGACAGAATACGGCCTGCTTGCTAAGCAAGGTAGGGATCAGTGACCAAGAAGTGGTCATCAACGCAAATATTCACGTGTGTCTTTTGGCATGTCATTCTCTGCATCTCTTCTGCTAGTCTTTCACAGAACTTGGAAATGTTATCTTTTGGACTATGAAATAACTTTCCCAAGCTCTGCTCCCTCACACATAGCCACTTGTATGTATTATTTGCATATCCCAGAGGATTGTGATGTTCCCAGATTGTGGAATGGTGCTCCACTCAGTGAGTTCCTCCACACAGGGCAAATGTGTCACATTATTGGTGTATTTCTTGCTGTAGTTCTGGTGTGTGTGTGTGTGCACGCACGCACACACACGTTAAAATATCCAGATAACATTTCTCATGTCCTAGGTGACATTTTATTCTCACCCTCAAATGGGTTCGTTTTAATTCCAACCCATATTGCAACTAAAATGCTTCTTTCTCCTTCCTTCCTTCCTTCCTTCCTTCCTTCCTTCCTTCCTTCCTTCCTTCCTTCCTTCCTTCCTTCTTCCTTTCTTCCTTCATCTCTTTTTGTTATTTAAAGTTAGTATTATAGTGTTATAGGGCATCAGTTGATGGGAGATGATTTACAGCACCAGCACAAAATTATCCCCGGAACTGCTGCTCTCTGGACACAGTGTCTCAGAAGCAAGCATAAATATAGCAGAGTTTCCAAACAGCAAAAAGTGTGTGCAGCAGAGTACAACTACAGCATCAGCTCTGACCCCTCTACCCACTGGTTTGTTAACTCACAGACACAGAGTTTGTCATCCAAAATACCTGGAAGCTTTAATCTTCACAGTTGCAATATATACATCTGTACACAGGATGTGCAGATCCACAGGCAGAGGTTCATGCAGACACATCAAGCAGAGATTCAGTGTCAGAGTGTCAGGATCAGAGCTTCAGAATCAGAGATTCAGATGCAGAGATTCATCATCAGAGAGAGAGCAAGCGTTCCCGCTCCTCTTTTATACACACCTGCTTCCATGTCATCACTCAGGGCCATTTGCATGATGCAACCCCTTGCCATGATGTCACTATCATGATTCAGCCTTTACTACATGTCCCCTAGGGAATGTGTCATCACTTGCTTAGTCATTCCCCAGGTGTTCCACATGCTCATCAAATGTATTTTCCACTGGACCAAATGTCACTGCATTTTTATTGAACATCAGTGAAATTATACTTTTATACTATAATGTTATGGCTAGAATCAGTCAGTTGTTTTGTGCCTTCAAGTCATTTCTGACTTATGGCAACCCTAACACAGAGTTTTCTTGGCAAGATTTGTTCAGTGGGGCTTTGCCTCTAAATGAAAGGTGTAGAAACTGTGCCCTGTGAGGAGCTGAGCATGTTTAGCCTGGAGAAGAAAAGCTTAAGAGGCAACATGATAGCCATGTTTAAATATTTGAAAGGATGTCTTGTGGAAGATGGGGCAAACTTGTTTTCTGCTGCTCCAGAGGGACACAGAAAAAATGGCTACAAAGCACAGGAAATGAGATTCCATGTAGACATCAGGAAGATCTTTCTGACAGTAAGAGCAGTTTGACAGTGAAATGTGCTGCCTGGGTGCAAGGTGCTCTTTGGAGGGTTTTAAACAGAGGCTGGATGGCCACCTGTTGGGAAAGTTTTGACTGTGTCTTGCTACCTGGCAGAATGGAGTTGGACTTGATGGCCCTTGGGGGTCTCTTCCCACTCTATGCTTCTAATCCAAGAAATATCACGTAAGGGAAAGTCCTCATTCTCCTGTTATTTGATGCTCCTCTCCCCAGATGAAAGATGTCCGCCATGAAAATATAAACCCATTTTTTGGCCTTTTATCTGATGGTGCCCTCTCTGCTGTTGTGATGGAGTACTGTTCCAGAGGGAGCTTGGAGGATTTACTGCAAAATACAGATTTCAAGCTGGACTGGATGTTCAAATCTTCTCTTCTGATGGACTTGATCAAAGTAAGGTTTCTTCGTACACCAGGGTTGGAATCAGTGGAGGAGGTCTTCCACATAGGGAATCCACCCTAGTTTTTAGTCTAGGGGAGCTATCTAAGAGTGTAAGCCTTTTTTGATGGTCTTTGTCACTCCAAGTGAATTCTCTATTCTTCGGAGAGTTGTAGTCCAACATATCTAGAGGATACCAGGTTGAGAAAGGATGCTGTTGATGGGTGAAGTGTTACAGGCTTAGTGCCGATCTGGGTTCTATTTTTGCCAGATTTATGCCCCTGAACCAGTATAATAAGGTTATTTGTAAAGCATAGACGATAAAGCAAAGTACCCACATCTTTGTTGTATAGTCTATGCTTTGCAAATGTCTGTATGTGTAATAGTAAGAATGTAGGCACTGACTAGTTCCAGGAATGAAGTCAACCTAGCAAAAATTATAATCTTAAAAGAGAAATATAAACAGTAGATTGACCTATAATGAATCTGAGAAAGTTAGTCCATTACAGGGTTAGTCACATAACATTAAAGGGCTACTGGCTGATGCAATCAGAGGGCTGATGCAATCTGATGGAAGGCAGCCCAGAACCTGTGATCACTAAGTCTTATATGACAGAGTAAAGACTACTAAAATCTTTGTCTTACTGAAGGAAACTATTGTTTACATAAGAAAAGGCCACTAATGATCTCTAAGCTGATTGGATGCTTGGAGACTTGGAAGGATATAAAACTGGCCCAGAAGAGATAGGCAGCAGACTGTCCAAACATCAGTCCCCCACATTGATAATTTCCTGAGATTATCTCTGCTTAAGTAGAGTGTTAGTGATAACTCTGCCTGTTCAGACTCGACCATGGTTCATTTGTCAGAGACCAGAAGGTGATAAAAGGGACTTCCAAACAAATATAGATTAGCTGACAAATGGCAAAGAACCCTCAGTCCTTCACTGTAAAGAGATGGGATGGGGAACTATACCTCTTTCACCAGCCTCTTAAAAATTGCCTCAGGGGATTATGGGAGCTGTAGTCCAACATGTCTGGAGGGCATCAGGTTCAGGAAGGATGAGCAATCAGCTTTATGTTTCACTTGAACGTTTCCAGGGAAAGACACCCAATGTTAGTCCAGGTAGGTCTTTAGTCTGATTTTATGTTCCTAGGTTCTGGGACTGCCCAGACTGCAGTGCTATGCTTCCTTTTGTCTTCCAGGGCATGAAGTATTTACACCATCAAGACTTGTGCCACGGGCGTCTAAAGTCTCGTAACTGTGTGGTGGATGGACGATTTGTGCTGAAGATCACTGACTATGGTTACAGTGGGCTCTTGGCAGCACAAAATGCCTTATGCATTCAGCCCCCTGCAGAAGGTAAGAAGATGCACTCTAAGAATAGCCACTGTTACCCTTAGAGGTGGGGGACTTTGGGGTCCACTCACAATGCCAGCATCTCCTTAGGATTTGGAGGACTTATATAGCTCAAAGGAGGCCTGCGAGAGGAGAGAAATGGTAAGATTTTTTCACCTGTGTATACTGGTATTAACTGTAGAGAGGGCTCCAGTTAAAGTTAAACAAAGTATTTTATTTGAATTGACAAATATATGAGAGAACAGACACTCTTAAGAATCATACAAGGCTATAGGAAAATGAGGCAAGAAAAGCTGGATAGAGACAGATTGGGTGGAAAGGGTGATACTTTTTATATATATATAATTTTATTAAAGTATGTGGTCTCCTTCACCATGGTGTAACTGGTACCCAGAGGCTAATTAAGGCAACCCTATCTGTACTATCTGTACAGCAGTCGGCTCAAGCCTTTGCTCGCCTGTCCCCTTTTTCCCTCGCACTGATGAGACATCCGTGACTTTTTTTATTAAAGTTTCAACAAATAAAACAAACAAATATTTCTGTAAAGTTTACATGCAATATTATTTCTTCTTCCTTTCCTTTCTGGATTACAATTATTAATATTTTCTCATTTTGTACACGTATCACAATAAAATATTAGTATTCAATAATTCATTAGTTCCTGCTATATTTCTCTGCTATACTTGTTACATGATATTTCAAATGATTATTACCCTGTATAATATTTGATATCAAGAATTATGTATTGCCTTCTGTCTACACCCAACCCAAATCAGTAACAATCTTCCACTCTTTATTAATGTCTTCATCTGATTTCCCTTTTAGTCTTTGTATAAGAATGTCCACATATCTATTTTCCATAAAGCTTGTCCACCACTGTTCAATAGTAGGTGTAGTTTTATTTTTCCAAAGTCTTGCATACTTAATGAGGGCCTTCGTCACCATATATAATATTATTCTCCAATATTTCTTGACTGACATTCCACCTAATATATATGTCATGCTTAACAAGTAAAATTCAGGTATCAACCCAAATTCAATCTTCAAAATTGAACTTATTTTCTTGTGTATTTCTTTCCAGTATTTTTGAGCTTTGGGACATGGCCACCACATGTGAAATAGTGTACCAGAGTTCTCTTGACATTTCCAGCATTGATCTGTACCCGTCTTGTAAATTGTTTTTAATTTTTCTGGTGTCATGTACCATCTATGAAATAGTTTGTAATAATTTTCTTCTAAATTTTGAGCAGCAGTAAATTTCTGTGTTCGTTGCCAACTCTGTTCCCACCATTCTAGCTGTATTGGATGTCCAACATTTTGTGCCCATTGTATCCTTACTGCTTTAACTGTCTCCTCCTCGTGTTCTTGGTGTAAAATTTCTTGATACGAATGGGTGATACTGACCAGTCCTGAAAAAAGGGTCACGGCAGAGTGGCTCAGACAGCGTCTGGGGGTAGCATACTACAAATGACTGGGGTCAAAGCTAGAGTTTTTATATATTATTCCACCCCCTGAATGGGTGCATTGACAAACGGCTTTCCCACAGAACTGGCAAAGGAGTCCAGAACTGCTTAACTCCAGAGTGACAAAACATTGATGGGACTCATGACAATCTCTCAATGTCTAGTCAAGTACGGTATATAGGGAAGGTCTTCATAGGGTAAGGTTGAGGAATGGTCTCTAATTGCTTACCAATCTGAGGAGTTCATTTTTCATTGTATTCAGAAATGCAAAGAGCCTGGAGTGGTAAAAGGATTAGCACAAATCCCTTAGTGTCAGGTTTTTCTCCCTAATCCTCTCTGGACTTCTGACCCTGAACACATCTCAGGTCAGCTTGACCCTGAAACAGGTTCTTCAGTCAGCATGACCTCGATCATGTTCTCCAGTCATTAATAAGTCCAATTTATGAAAACTGCACATCTTGCAGGAAAGGTGGTAAGGTGTAGTAAAATAACAACAGCAGCAGCAGCAATAACAACAACATCCCATCATTTCCCCAGGCTAGGACTCAAGGCAGCATACAAACAGCAGATACAGCCAAAAAGAAATCACATCATGCAAAAGTTAAAAATAGTTAAAAAATAGTTTAAAAAGTTAAAAATATGTAATTAGATATATATTTATAGATATAATTATATATAATTAGACTAAGAAAAGAATTAAAAGCAATTAAAAGCATGACCTTTAAAAAGAAAACAATTAAATAGCACAGAACATTCTGAAAAGCTCTTTTCCACTTGAGCTATAGACCTTTGTAGTCTGGATGAAACAAAAATAGCAATAGCAATAGCATTTATTTCTATACCGATTATCAACTGAGTGTTATCTAAGCAGTTTACAATGTATTTTAGCTAATTGCCCCCAACAAGCTGGGTACTCATTTTACTGGCCTACGGAAGGATGGAAGGCTAAGTCAACCTTGGAGCTGGGCAGGATCAAGCTCACAACCTTGTGGTTGCAGTACTAGCATTTAACCACTGCGCCACCAGGGCTCCTGTCTTTACTTTGCAAAAGAAAGCCTTCAGGAAGGTTGCCAGTCAAACCTCTCTAGGAAGGGAATTCCAGAGTCAGGGAGCAGCCACCAAGAAGGCCCTCTCATGTTCCTACCAGATATACCTCTGAGTGTGGTAACCAACTGAATCTTGGTTCATCCAGACTCGTATCATTCACTCTGATTATCAGCTTAAAAAATGAAAAATAGGTGAGATCCTACATTGAGCTAGACTGTATACATCTGTATTCACATCTGGGAATCTTAGTAGACAACAAACTGAACATGAATCATGAGTGTGATGCGGCAGCTAAGAAAGCCAATGCGATTCTGGGCTGCATCAATCAGAGTATAGTGTCTAGGTCAAGGGAAGTGATGGTGCCACTCTATTCTGCTTTGGTCAGATCCCATTTGGATGAATCCTGTGTCCAGCTCTGGACACCACAGATCAGGAAGGATATTGACAAGCTGGGATGTGTCTGGAGGAGGGTGACCAAAATGGTAGAAGGCCTAGTACCCATGCCCTATGAAGAGAGGCTTAGGGAGCTGGGGATGTTTATTGTGGAGAAGAGAAAGTTAAGGGGTGACATGATAGCCATGTTTAAATATTTGAAAGGATGCCATGTTGAAGATGGGGCAAGCTTGCTTTCTGCCCTGTCTCCTTGTCTCTGGAGCAGCAGAAAAGAAGCTTGCTCCATCTTCCATAACCTTCTCTTTTCCAGACTAAACATCCCCTGTTCCCTGAGCCATTCCTCACAGGGCTTCATGATTTCCGGGCCTTTGACCCCTTGGGTCACTCTCCTCCAGGTTTTATGCAGCAGCATAAAAGATGATCCTCCCGCTTCCTCTGCTGGGTACTAAAAAGGGGAGCTAACCTCCCAGAATGGTCTTGCAATATAGATGTGAAGAATTCAATCCCTTTCCCCTTCTTCTTCTTTTAGAACTTCTCTGGACGGCTCCTGAGTTACTGAGAGATCCACTGCTGTCTCCAAAAGGCACTTTCAAAGGAGATGTGTACAGTTTTGCCATTGTTCTGCAAGAAGTTCTTGTTCGGGGCCCTCCCTACTGCATGTCTGAAATACCAGCTGAAGGTATGATGACACCAGATTAGAAAGGATAGCTAATGCCCCGGAGGACAGGATCAGAATTCAAAATGACCTTAACAGGTTAGAGAGCTGGGCCAAAACTGACAAAATGCATTTCAATAGGGAGAAGTGTAAGGTACTACACCTGGGCAGAACAAGAATGAAATACACAAATATAAGATGGGTGACACCTGGCTTGAACACAGTACATGTGAAAAAAATCTAGGAGTCTTAGTGGACCACAAGCTGAACATGAGTTAGTGTGATGTGGCAGCCAAGAAAGCCAATGCAATTCTCGGCAGCATCAATAGGAGTATGGTGTCTAGATCGAGGGAGGTACTGGTTCCACTCTACTCTGCTTTGGTTAGACCTCATCTGGAATACTGTGGCCAGTTCTGGGCACCCCAATTCAAGAAGGACATGGTCAAGCTGGAGCAAGTCCAGAGGAGGGCGACCAAAATGATGAGAGGCCTGGAAGCCATGAAGCCCTATGAGGATAGACTTAGAGAGCTGGGTATGTTTAGTCTGCAGAAGAGAAGGTTAAGAGGGGACATGAGAGCCATGTTTAAATATCTGAAGGGATGCCATGTAGAGGAGGGAGTGAGCTTGTTTTCTGCCGCTCCAGAGACCAGGACAAGGAGCAATGGATTCAAGGTGCAGGAAAGGAGATTCCATCTGAACCTCAGGAAAAACTTCCTGACAGTCAGGGCTGTCCGGCAGTGGAATCTGCTGCCTCAATGTAGTGTAGTGGAGTCTCATTCCTTGGAGGTTTTTAAGCAGAGGCTTGATGGCCATCTGTCGGGAGTACTTTGAGGGTGTTCCTGCTTGGCAGGGGGTTGGACTGGATGGCCCCCATGGTCTCTTCCAACTCTACATTTCTATGATTCTATGATTCCCTGCATTAATAGGAGTATAGTGTCTAGGTCAAAGGAAATGATGGTACCACTCTATTCTGCTTTGGTCAGACCCCACCTGGAATCCTGTGCCCAGTTCTGGGCACCACAGTTCAGGAAGGAGATTGACAAGCTGGAACGTGTCCAGAGGAGGGCAGCCAAAATGGTGGAAGGCTGGGAAACCATGAAGCTGTATAAGGAGAGGCTTAGGGAGCTGGATATGTTCAGGCTAGTGAAGAGAAGGTTAAGAGGGGACATGTTTAAGTATTTGAAGGGATGTTATGTTTAGGAGGGAGCAGGCTTGTTTTCCACTGCTCCAGAGAGTAGGACAAGGAGCAATGGATTCAAGATGCAAGAAAAAGGATTCCATGAACATCAGGAGGAACTTCCTGACAGTACAAGCAGTTCTACAGTGGAATACACTATCTTGGAGTGTGGTGGAATCTCCTTCTTTTGAGGTTTTTAAACAGAGATTGGATGACCATTTGTCAGAAATGTCTTCCTGCATGGCAGAATTAGGTTGTTACCTGATGGTCCTTGTAGTGTCCTCTAACTCTATGATTCTGATTATAGTGTTTTCTTCAATTTTAACTGCCATTGCAACATCTTATGGAATCCTGAGTGTGCAGCTTGACATAGCACTACAACTCTTTGGCTAAGAACTCCAAATATCCTTCCCTAAACTGCAAATCCCATGATTGTACGGGGTGTTGACATGATAGTTGAAGTGCTGTAACTGTGTAGTGTGAATGGACCCTGAATTAATCCAATTGGCCAGGAAATATCCACTTGATGTTCATTTGGTAATTTCTATATTTTATAGTAGTGAATCCAAGGATGCCTACCTTCCCAAGAAACATTTATCTCTCAAAAGCATCTTGCATGGGCATCTCTACATGTTCAGCACCAGCAGAAGCACAGGACTTCCAGTCACTGACAACACTGCAATATTAGCACCAGATATACCATTGTTGATCTAGTAGGGTTGCCAGAATGAAAACCAGCGAGAGTGCTTATGACTTTAATGGTTGTGTAGAAGAGAGAATTTGAACAGGTATTGTTTGTTGCCTAGTTGTTTGACAAGCAACACCTGTTGAAATTTCCTCTTTTACTCAGTCTGCTTGGTCATTCACTATCTGATGAATTATGAAAACTTATGGTATGAACTTCTTTCTCCCAGTTAGCCTCAAAGGTGCTACCAGATTCCAGTGCGTTCTGATCTATTTCAGCATGTGATTTCATAGATATCAGACCATGTCTTCTAATACATTGAATCCTGCAAATGGATTCCTCTTCATAAGAGCTCATGCTGAAATAAATCAGTCTCAGAGGTCCTGCTTGATTCCTTCATTTCCCCATCCTTTCCCCCATTTTATGCTGAAGCAGATTAAAACAGTTATCACTTTGAAAACTCTTGCCACTGAGTAATCCATCTCTGGAAGTCTGTTCCTAGAGTCTGACACAGGAAGTGAATTTCTTGGGACTTGCTGGTGACTTAGAGCCTGGTAGAACAGTACTGACTGATGTCCTCTCTTTGATCTAGAAATTATATGTAAGCTGAAGAAACCCCCACCCTTGTACCGCCCCAGTGTTCCTGCAGAAGATACCCCCCTGGAGTGTATCCAGTTGATGAAACAGTGCTGGAGCGAAGGACCCGAACGAAGACCCACATTTGATGAGATCTTTGAACAGGTCAGGATTTGTTAGGGATACACATTCTTGGCTTCTTTGGGGAGTAGTTACGGTAGTGCCCTTACTGTGAGGGATTTGTATTCCCTCTGATTGGAAGATTGAAACTAGATCTCCAACCCTTCAGTGGTGTCTGGTTGCTCTCATGTCCCTGGAGTGGTGAATCTCTCCTGGGTTTTAAAAGAGCTATCCAAAGTTCTGAATCTGTTTGGTGAGATGGTGTTCAGCACCTTGGATAACTTCCTAAGCTTAAAACCTGGCATGGATTTGCTGTCCAACTGACATGGAAGCCACCAGCTATCATTGCATGCCTTTTCTTTTCTCCACCTTCAGCCCATTCCTTTCTCTCCAGATCTCTGAGGAGGAGCGGTGCTGAGGAGGTGCTGCATTTCATCCTGTCATTTCATTCATTTCATTCATTTCATTCTGCATTTCATTCTGTCATTGAAGCCAGACCTTGGAAATGTTACTTTTTGGACTATAACTTCCAGGACTCCACAAAGATATTGTCCATGGGAGGTTGGGGAATTCTAGAAGTCATAGTTCAAAAACGCAATTTTTTCCAAACTTCCTATGGGAATGATCATGCTTTACATTGGTTGTGGAAACCTGTGGCATTCCAGATGTTCAGAGAACAATACCCACAACACTTTGCCATTACTCATGCTGGATGGAGCTGATGGGACCAGCAGGCCAAAACATCTGAAGGGCTAAGGCCTGGCCTCCATTGACAAAGAGTTCTGTGTTCTGGGAGCTCCACCTAAGAAGGTCCCTTCTCACATCCTCACCAATGTAGCACTGGGGTGTGGGTGGGAGGGTAGAACTGAGAATGGCATTACATTTTGTCTTGATCTGTGTAGATGTTACATTTTGGTTAGCTCCTTTAAAGTTCAGACTAAAACCCGAAGTGGGTTTGTCACTCCACTGACAGGGGAGCAATCAGCAGCCATTGCTAACAACCCCTTTTTTATTCTTCTTATCCCCAGTTCAAAGCCATCAACAAGGGCAAAAGGACCAATATTATAGACTCCATGCTGCGAATGCTGGAACAGTACTCCAGCAACCTGGAAGAATTAATCCGGGAGCGGACTGAGGAGCTGGAGATTGAAAAGCAGAAGACAGAAAAGTTGCTGACCCAGATGCTTCCTGTGTAAGGAAAAATGATGAAACAATAGCCCTACTCTGTGGATCCTCTGCCCCAAACAGCTTCCAAGTGCATAAAAAAATGCAACGATGGGATAGGACTTTCGTACTTTCCACGTCAATGGGGCAATGAATCCATACTAGGTTTTAGTCAGAACTGTAAGGGAGTTGTACAAGGTACCAAAAGTGCCAGTTTAGTGAAGTGGTTTGAATGTTAAAACTAGGAATCTAGGAGACCAGGGTTTGGACCCCGCTCAGCTGTGGACATGCACTGGGTGGCTTTGGAAAAGTCACACTCTCTCATCCTCAGAGGAAGGCTATGGCAAGACCTGTCTGAAGATTTCTTGCCAAGAAAACACCATAACAGAGTCATCTTAAGGTCACCATGAAGTGGAAATGACTCTGAATTACTAAAACCCGTCTCCAAGAGAGGGTTAGCACAGGATAGCTCCTATAAAGTTCACATTAAAACTCAGAGTAGAATCCGTACCCTACTGACATCAGAACTACCAACCATCACTGACTGTAAGACTGAAGTGGAAAATGTTGGTTACAGCTGGGGATGGAAATAATATTTGGAAATATTTGAAAAATTATTTTAAAAAAACATGTATTTTTGAGTACTGAGAATTTCCAGAATTCTGGAAATATGAGAATCTTTCCAGTTCGAGACTTTTTCTATGCAAAAATCCACATGTGCCTGTTTTGCACAGAAAACAGCATTTTATCAACAGGAAACAGCTTTTTCTGTGTAGAAATACTATTTTCTGTGCATAAAAATCTGTTCCCTGCACAGAAAATGCTGCAATTGAAGCCTTTGTTGCAAAATTGGTTCCTTCTAGGTAGAAATATTATTTTCTGCATAGAAAAAGCTGTTTTCTGTGCAGAACAACCGTAAAAAGATTTGCTCAGAAAAAATCTTGGATTGCAAATAGGCTTTGAAAAGTTTGTGAGCTTTTTAAAAGTCTTTTTAGTGCCAGGAAGAAAATGGCTGAAATAATACATTGCTGCTATCAAGAAGAAAAAATAGTGATGAATTACAACCTTTGTTCAAGCCACCTTAACTTAGTAATATATATAGCCCTGGTGGCGCAGTGGTTAAATGCCAGTACTGCAAGCCACAAGGTTGTGAGTTCGATCCCGCCCGGCTCCAAGGTTGATTCAGCCTTCCATCCTTTCGCAGGTCGGTAAAATGAGTACTCAGCTTGTTGGGGGCATGTATAGAAATGTCTCGAAATACATGCTATTTGTAAGTTGTTTGCCACCTCGATCCATATGGAGAGGCGGGGTACAAAAATAATATATATATATACTATAGGTTGTTGTGGGTTTTCCGGGCTTTGAGGCCGTGTTCTATTAGTATTTTCTCCTGATGTTTTGCCTGCATTTGTGGCTGGCATCTTCAGCGGATCTGGTGGCATGGAAGTCAAAACCCACAACAACGTATGGATTCTGGCTGTGAAAGCCTTCGACTTTACATATATAATACTGTCTGAGAAAGATGGGTTTAGAACAACTCCTGAGCTATGCTCCATTCTCTTCTCTTGCCTGCCTGGTTCGGTATTCCACCCACAACAGTTAGTCAGAACTCCATGGCCTCTGAGCATACTCAGTATTCCTTGAGTTGGTTTGTATTTATTTTCTCCCACTTTTCAGCCCTTTTTTTTTTAAATGCACAGCTTAGGAATTCACCAAGCTGACTGATTCTCTGCCTTGTACACAGATAATGTCCTTTTGGTGACATAAGAATCGGCACTCCCTCCCCGACCCCAAACATTGGAAATAGAAGGGGTTATTTTGCTGCTAATGGAAGAAGAAATGATGAAGAGAAGGAATGAGTCGGCTCAGGATGGCACACATTGGCCCTTTCCGCCCTATACTTATAGTGCTATTGTTCCACTTTTATCATCCTGTGGAATCCTGGGGTTTGCAGTTTAGGGGGGGGGGCTTTTAGATTTCTGAGCCAGAGAGCTTTTTGGCCTCAGTAAACTACAAACCCCAGAATTCCACAGGATGTTGAAAGTGGAATAATAGCACTATAACAGTGCAGTGCAGAAATGGCCATAGATCAACCATGTCTCTTTTATCTTTACAACAACCTGGTGAGGTAGTCCAAAGATAGGAGCTGGTCTGTCAAGAGCTTTGATAGTACGTCAATTGTTCCAGTAGCTGCCACAGATAACTTTTCAGTATCAGATTGCCTGGATTGAGATTCCTGTGTAATTTTAGCTCCGTGGCAGAAACGCTGAAGACTGGTGGCACCGTTGAGCCAGAGTATTTTGATGAGGTCACCATCTACTTCAGTGACATCATCGGCTTTACAGCCATCTCTGCCCTCAGTGAACCCATTCAGATTGTGAACCTTCTTAATGACCTTTACACGCTCTTTGATGCCGTCATCAGCCATCATGATGTTTACAAGGTAAGGCTTGGGTAAGCACTTGGAGAACTCTGCATGAGTCATTGAATCGTGGAATCTTAGAATTGGAAGAAACCCCAAGGGATATCCAGTCCAACCCCATTCTGCCACACAGGAATACACCATCAAAGTACTACCAACAGGTGGTCATCCAGCTTCTGTTTAAAAACCTCCAAAGGAGGAGACTCCACCACACTCCGGGGCAGCAGCAGATTCCACTGTTGAACTGTTGTTACTGTCCGAAAAATGTAAGGTCCTACACTTAGGCAGAAAAAATGAAATGCTGATTTTAAGGGTAAAAGTGAAAAATAATAATGTAAGTTTGCATTGTTTAGGAGAAGAAAAAAAAATATTTTTTTTAATCCACTATTATGTATATCACATGGTGTTCTATTTTTTTTGTTTTGTTTTTGTGTTTCAGTTATATAATTAATAAAAAATTATTAAAAAAGAAAAAATGAAATGCACAAATATAGCATGGGAGACCCCTGGCTGGATAACAATGAAAGGGATCTAGCAGTCTTGGTGGACCACAAGCTGAACATGAGTCAGCAGTGTGATGTGGCAGCCAAGAAAGCAGATGTGATTCTTGGTTGCATCAATCATAGAATCATAGAATCATAGAAATGTAGAGTTGGAAGAGACCACAGGGGCCATCCAGTCCAACCCCCTGCCATGCAGGAACACCCTCAAAGCACTCCCAACAGATGACCATCAAGCCTCTGCTTAAAAACCTCCAAGGAAGGAGACTCCACTACACTCCGAGGCAGCAGATTCCACTGCCGGACAGCCCTGACTGTCAGGAAGTTCTTCCTGAGGTTCAGGTGGAATCTCCTTTCCTGCACCTTGAATTCATTGCTCCTAGTCCTGGTCTCTGGAGCAGCAGAAAACAAACCCTCTCCTTCCTCTACATGGCATCCCTTCAAATATTTAAACATGGCTCTCATGTCCCCTCTTAACCTTCTCTTCTGCAGACTAAACATACCCAGCTCTCTAAGTCTATCCTCATAGGGCTTCATGGCTTCCAGGCCTCTCGCTATTTTGGTCGCCCTCCACTGGACTTGCTCCAGCTTGTCAATATCCTTCTTGAACTGGGGTGCCCAGAACTGGACACAGTTTTATGAATGAGGTCTAACCAATTCAGAATAGAGTGGTACCGTTACCTCCCTCGATCTAGACACCATACTCCTATTGATGCAGCCGAGAATTGCATTGGCTTTCTTGGCTGCTGCATCTCACTGCTGACTCATGTTCAGCTTGTGGTCTATGAAGACTCCTAGATCCCTTTCAGAAGTACTGCTATCCAGCCACTTGTCCCCCATCCTATATTTATGCATTCCATTTTTTCTACCTAAGTGTAGGACCTTACACTTCTCTCTGTTGAATTTCATTTTGTTAGCCTCGGCCCAGCTATCCAATCTATCAAGGTCAATAGGAGGATTGTGTCTAGACTCAGGAAAGTACTAGTACCACTCTATTCTGCTTTGGTCAGACCTCATCTGGAATACTGTGTTCAGTTCTGGGCATCTCATTTCAAGAAGGATGTTGACAAGTTGGAATGTGTCTAGAGGAAGATGACCAAGATGGTGAAGGGTCTGGAGGCCATGCCCTATGAGGAGTGGCTTAGGTAGCTGGGGATGTTTAGTCTGCAAAACAGAAGGTTAAGAGGGGACATGATAGCCATGTTTAAATATTTGAAGGGATGTCATGCTGAGGAAGGAGTAGGTTTGTTTTCCGCTGCTCCAGAGACTAGGACAAGGAGCAATAGATTCAAACTACAAAAAAAGAGATTCCACCTGAACCTCAGGAAGAACTTCCTGACAGTCAGGGCTGTCCAGCAGTGGAACATGATGCCTCAGAGTATAGTGGAGTTTCCTTCTTTGGAGTTTTTTAAGCAGAGGCTGGATGGTCATCCTTCAGGGGTGCTTTGATGTTGGTTCCTGCGTAGCAGGGGTTGGACTAGATGGCCCCATGGTCTCTTCCTAACATTTAGCAAGAATACCTTTTCCTGTAGTTTGAAGCCATTGTTCTGTGTCCTGGTCTCTGGAGCAGCAGAAAAGAGACTTGCTCCATCATTCTTATGACATCCCTTCAAATATATAAACATAGCTACCATGCACTTCTTAACCTTCTCTTCTCCAGGCTAAACATACCCAGCTCCCTAAGCTGTCCCTTATATGGTTTCCAGGACATTTACCATTTTGGTTGCTCTCTTCTGGACACATTCCAGCTTGTGAATATGCTTCTTGAATTGTGGTGCCCAGAACTGGACACAGTATTCCAGATGAAGTCTGATGAAGGCAGAGTAGAGTGGTACTAATACTTCCTTCTACCTAGACACTATACCCCTGTTGATACAGCCTATAACTACATTGGATTTTTAGCTTTCATCACATCACAGACTCAGTTAAAAATTTAAAATTTGAGGGCTGCAGCTCCTACAGCCCGGTAATGTTTTCAAATCCTGACATCTCTGCTATTGCAAGTAGCAGATATTGGGAAAAGATCCCAATAAGAGATAAGAGATAAGACAGATAAGAGAAGACAGACAGCATTTGGATGGATGGATGAACTGTCTCACCTGATCTGAGACAGCTGCCCATATCGAATTCTACTGGTATTCTAATGCCAGTTTTGAGGTAGTACCTGATGCCAGAGGTGGCTATAACATGAAAGAGAGTGAGTAGTAGTTCTTCAAGCCTTCCACTGAGGCCATTAGATCAGCCTGTTTTGTTCTCACTGATCTAGTCCACTGCCCTTAAGTCTAGTAAAGAACATTATCCTATCAGGACCATTGGAGTCAGAGTCAGATGCCAGTCCAGTCAGATTCTGTTCATGGCTTGTGGGGAGGAGGTGACATGGCCATTTCCGCACTAGACTGTTATAGTGCTATTATTCCACTTTCAACATCCTATGGAATCCTGGGGTTTGCAGTTTAGGGAGGGGCCTCTGAGGCCCCTCCCTGAACTGCAAACCCCAGGATTCCATAGAATGTTGCAAGTGGAATGGAAGCGCTATAACAGTCTAGTGCAGAAATGGCAAAAATAGTATCCCATTCTGTTTGTCTTCTGGAAAAACAGTACCTTTGCTTTCCAGGTAGAAACTATTGGAGATGCTTACATGGTTGCGTCTGGACTTCCAAAACGCAATGGCCAAAGACATGCCGCTGAGATTGCCAACATGGCTCTGGACATCCTCAGCTCCGTAGGGGCCTTCAAAGTGAAACATCTTCCTGGGGTGCCCATCAGAATCCGGATGGGGCTGCACTCAGGTATGGACGTTGACGTTCTTCCTGCTTTGTCTTGATTTGAAATGCAAAGAGGAATTGTCTGTCTTGAGCAAAACAGAACTGACCTAATGAAATAACTCCCCAATTAACCGTTGCCTCTTTATTGTTTGCAATGGAGCACCTCTATCAAACACTGAAGTTTCTGGATTGAACATTGGTGTGTATTTTTAGGACGTAACTCTCTGCTTCAGGTTCAAGCACCAGCTTCACTCCTCCCCTCATTTGGGCAAGAAGGCTACCAAAAAAAAAAAAAAAATGGGAAAGAGATAGGTCTCTCAAACTGGTAGCAGGCTTCCCCCATCTGATACTTTCTGAGACTTTCCAGATGTCATGGACAACTACTCCCATCATCAGTGGAGCACTGAATCTCTTCCAGGTGTTAGTCTAAAGCAGCTATCTAGGGTGCTGAAAGTATTTGGCATGTGTTCAGTTTGGCACCATGGATAATTCCTCTACAGTTTGGACTAAAACATGGAACAGACTCATCACACGACTGACACAGGAGCCACCGGCCCAACATTCCCAGAAAGCATGACTCATGGTGGCTGGGGATGATGGGAGTTATAGTCCAACATATCTGCAGAGTCCTACCTTGGGGAAGGGGAAGCTAATCTAAAAGATGAGCCGAAACCAGAGAATTATAGTCTTGTGTCCACCAGAGTTGAAGAGATGGCCGTGTTAGTCTGTTTCAGCAGGAAATAGAAAAAGGAACCCAGCAGCACCTTTGAGACTGATTTATTTTAATTTGAGCTTTCATGGATATCAATCCAGTTTCTTCAGACACCATGATGGAGTCGGCAATATGGCCACAAGTATGTTGGAGTTGCACAGCTGCGGAGGGACGAAGTCTGTTATGATAGAGAAGGAGGCAAATTGTGACCCAGGTTATAATTCTTCATGGCTATTTCTGCATCTTTTTACACTGTCAGGGGTGTAACTACAGGCCAGATGCAACGTGTGGTCATTGATCCCCTCCAAAGAAGAATTCTGCCCCCCATGACATTTTTCCTTCAGTACCCAATTTTTAATCATTACAGTAACTTAAAAATTTAACTTAAGGCTTTAGAGATACAATTTAGATGTCCAAAGGGACCCAGGGAATGTGAGCAAAGCAAAGAGAAGACTTCCAGGTGTAAACGGTTTTCAGGACCTCCATTTCTGCAAATTTGTTACAAATTTGGAGACTCAAGGAAACTTTAATCGAATTTGTATTTGAAGGCAATCATTTAGGGAAGCAATGTCATTTTGCTCCCTGTCCCCACCCCATAGCTATTTCCCTGCTCTATCTTCACCAACAACAACCTTGCAGCTCTAATATATCAGTGAGATGCCATGGAAGGGGGCGCCATGTAGAGGAGGGAGAGGGCTTGTTTTCTGCTGCTCCAGAGACCAGGACAAGGAGCAATGGATTCAAGCTGCAGGAAAGGAGATTCCACCCGAACCTCAGGAAGAACTTCCTGACGGTCAGGGCTGTCCGTTGGAGTATAGTGCTGCCTCGGAGTGTAGTGGAGTCTCCTTCTTTGGAGGTTTTTAAGCAGAGGCTGGATGGTCATCTGTCGGGAGTGCTTTGAGGGTATTCCTGCATGGCAGGGGGTTGGACTGGATGGCCCCTGGGGTCTCTTCCAACTCTACATTTCTATGATTCTATGAGATACAATGGTTTGAACAGTGGACTACAACTCTGGAGAACTGGGTTCAAATCCCCATTGCACCATGGAGTCCCCCTGAGTGACCTTGGGCAAGTCATATACTCTCAGCCTTAGAGGAAGGCAAAGGCAAACTCCCCTCGGAACAAATCTTGCCAAGAACATCCAAGAAAGTTTAACTTAAGGTTGCCATAAGTCTGAGATGATTTGAAGACACGCAACAACGCTTCCAACCCCATCAATGCATCTGATGAAAAAGGACCATGGAAGCTCTTGCTAAAATAAAGCAATTAGTCTCAAAAGTGCTGCTGGATTCCTCTCTTTCCATTTTATTTTGCAGACATGGGGTTTGCTTGAGGGGATGGAGAAGTGGATTGACAACTTGGTTGCTCCTCTCCCTGCTTGTCTTCTTCCACTGCAGTTCCCTCTTGCCAAGGGGAGCAGCTGCGTTCATCCAAACTGGACCTGGACAGGAAGGGAGAGGCAGTGTTAGGGGAGAAGTAGAGTTCTCTCAAGCATGGGAAACTTGAATGCATTTGTCTATCAAGAGCCTGAGTGTTTGGCAGGACGCCATCCTGTGCAGCCCTGAGTTCCTATCCTAACATCCCTCTGGAATTGTTGATGGTTATTGCAGAAGATTAGGTAACATGCCTCATTAACCTACCCAGGTCTTTTGGAAAGCAGCCACTAGGAGCAAACACACAAAAAAGCATTCTTAATATGGGGGGTAGGTATGTGTTTCTATTTTATTATGTTTTATATGCGCTTTAAAATAGTGTTCAACTTGCATTTTAACTTTTTTTATTAAAACAAAAGTCTGGTTTAATTGTGTTTTAGTTTTTTAGCTGTACAGTGACCCCTCCATTTTTGCAAGGATTTGGGGCACAGAACCCTCACAAAAATGGAAAAACTGTGAATAACTCCCCCCACTTCCCTTCCCGGGCTCCCTCTGTCCTGTTCCCATGCAAAAAGAAGAAGGGAATGAGTGGGGGAAGCCTTGCATGAGTTCTCTACGCTGGGGCAAAATGCATAGGAATGCGAGGAGGAACTCCAGAGGGAAAGGAAAGCTCATGCACGGCTTTCCCCACCCCTTTCCCTTCCGTTTTGCATGGGAACAAGAAGAGGGGAGGTCCGGAAGGGGAAAGGAAGGCTCACATGAAGCTTCCTCCGCCCCCCATTCCCCTCCATTTTGCCTTGGCACAAGTTTTCCACATTGGGGGAAATGCATGGGAATGGGAGGAGGAGAATGAGGGAGAAGACATGCACACTTGCAAATAATCAAATTCATGAAGGCCAAACCCACAAATGTGGAGAGAGGATTGCATTGTGTTTTTAATGGCCATTTCCACACTACACTCTTATAGTGCGATTATTCCACTTTCAACATTCTATGGTATCCTGGTTTTACAGGGTAGGGAGGGGGCTTTAGAATTCTCAGTCAAAGAGCTTTTGTGCGTCCGTAAACTACAAACCTCACAATTCCACAGGAGGCTGAAAGTGGAATAATAGCACTATAACAATGTAGTGCAGGAATGGCCACTGTATAAGTTACACATGTGTAATTAAGTAGTCTCTTGTCCCATTCCCCTCCTGCAAACCTACTTTAGCAGGCATCAACGGCATCAAGACAAGGAGCTCTGTGTAACTGGGGCACTGGTGGATGACGTTTACATCCCCCTCGTGCCGGAAACCAAGGCTGCGATAAGCCACTTGCAACAGAGGTCCTGCTTCTGATTGTCACAGCCTCCTTTGCTGGTGGGATTGGGGTGGAAACACCCACCCACTCTTAGTAGCCATACACTTCCACATTCTGATATGGTTTAATTGGCGAAATATGATTTCATTGGCAAGACATATTAACTGGCTTTGATATAAGATGTACCCTCATGTGACTGGAAAGCCAGGCAGGACAAAAGGAGAAACACTGGCTGAACATGTACATTGCAAAGGCAGAGCCGTTTCCGCACTAGCCTGTTATAGTGCTATTATTCCACTTTCAACATCCTATGGAATCCTGGGGTTTGCAGTTTAGGGAGGGGTGCCTAACAGCCTAGTGTGGAAATGGCCCGGGTCAGAAATCCCCTCCAGGCATAAGCCAGGTCATTGTCAGGAAGCCTCCAAGTAACTGCAGAAGCGATAGGCTTAAGCCAAGTTGTAATAGCTTTGCTATGAGACAATAGCAACTGGTTGTTTCAACCCTTCTTTCCACTGACCTGTGCATTTTCCCCATTGTACACCCTCCTGCCCACTATTACAGAGCTATCAGGAGGCCTATTAGGTCTCTGTCACCTAACAGTAAGACCATCAACTCATTCCAGACCCTATTGTATCCCTTGCAAACTCCTTTGTTTGCTCAGCCAGAGAGCCATTTACACCCATGCCCCCCAGGCAGATTTTGGGTATAAAAATCCTTCATTTTGATCAGTTGGTTGTAGTACGTTGGTTGCTGAATGTCACTATGTCACTCCGAATCCCGATCTGGGCTACCCTTAGATGCAAGTCTAAGTCACACTGCTGTTTCTTTGCTACTCTTCTGGATTGGTAATTTATAACCCACTCTCTGAAAGTATCTATCAACCCTTCCTCCCTTTCCTTCAGTTAGCTCTTGTGTGAGTGTGTGATTCTTTAAATCTTGTGCATGTCTGCAATTGAATTCCCAATCGATAAAAACACATTCTAGTTATTTTTGTGTCTTGACTGACTTCTTCCTACAGAAACCCCATTAAGCATTGGTGGGAAGATCTCAGCAGGTTACCCTGCCTCTCATAGCCCTCCTAATCAGAACTAATTAATTCCCCATTTTTGCAACCCCACTGCTGGAGGACCTCAAGTGTCACCCACCTTTTGACATAACACCACTCCCTGATCCCCACCAGCAGCGACCACCTTTCCTCAGTGTGGCTAATGCTTTGGGGAGGGCAGTTTTGATTGTGGCAATAGGGCCACAGTTGTGACTACACAGGGATTATGATGGAGTTTCCTTCTTTGGAGGTTTTAAACAGAGGTTGGATGGCCATCTGTTGGGAATGCTTTGATGGTGTATTCCTGCATGGTAGAATGGGGTTGGACTTGGTGACCTTTGTGGTCTCTTCCAACTCTACCATTCTGTGATTCTAACATACGCATAACTCTAGGTTATGCTTCTGTAACTATAATATTGAGTGCAGCCAGTAATTTTTAACATACTCTTTAAAACAGTGATCCTTCTAAATTAAAGGTAAGGATGCATTAATAGAGATTTGAATCCTTTGAGATTTGCCAAACCTGTTCTGACAATGTGGTGGTTTCTTTGTGTTTGAATCATAGAATCACAGAGTTGGAAGAGACCCCAGGGGCCATCCAGTCCAACCCCTTGCTATGCAGGAACACACATCAAAGCATTCCCAACAGATTACCATCCAGCCTCTGTTTAAAAAACCTCCAAAGAAGGAGACTCCACCACACTCCAGGCAGCAGATTCCACTGCCGGACAGCTCTGACAGTCAAGAAGTTCTTCCTGAGGTTCAGGTGGAATCTCCTTTCCTGCAGCTTGAATCCATTGCTCCTTGTCTTAGTCACTGGAGCAGCAGAAAACAAGCCTGCTCCCTCCTCAACATGACACCCTTCAGATATTTAAACATGGCTATAATGTCCCCACTTAATCTTCTCTTCTGCAGACTAAAGACCCCCAGTTCCCTAAGCCGTTCCTCATAGGCCATGGTTTCCAGACCCTTCACCATTTTGGTCACCCTCTTCTGGACTCTCTCCAGCTTGTCAGTATCCTTCTTGAATTGAGGTGCCCAGAACTGGACACAGTATTCCAAATGAGGTCTAAGCAATGCAGAATAGAGTGATACCATCACTGCCCTTGATCTGGACACCATACTCTTATTGATGCAACCCAGAATCGTGCTGGCTTTCTTGGCTGCCACATCACACTGCTGACTCATGTTCAGCTTGTGGTCCACCAAGACTCCTAGATCCCTTTCACATGGACTGCTATCCAGCCACGTGTTCCCCATCCTATATTTGTGCATTCCATTTTTTTCTGCCTAAGTGTAGGACCTTACATTTCTCTCTGTTGAAATGCAGTTTGTTAGCTTTGGCCCAGCTCTCCAATCTGTCAAGGTCATTTTGCATTTTGATCCTGTCCTTTGGGGTATTTGCAACCCCTCCCAATTTGGTGCCATCTGCACACACTGAACACAATCTTGTATGTGTAACAGAGCCTGGGAAAGTAACGGTTGTGTAAGCAACATATATCTTGACCTGGCTGAAGGAGTGGGAGCTGGGGAGACACCATAAGGTTGGGGTTTCTGGACTATTTCTGAAAGCAAGGAGATTCAGCAAAGAGATAACAATCATATAAACACAACTGGCGTGCCTCCTTGGTTCTTCACATTTTGAGTCCCAAGAGTGGGGGTTGGGTGGGTGGTCCAGGGTTTTGCCAAGAATTGTAAATCCTGTGAAATCAGACTTCCAGCCCTTAGCTGGGGTTGTGTGTTGTTTTGAATATTGTTCACATATTTTGGAGTGGCTGATTTCTGCCTCCAATATCTTATGGAATCTGTATTGATATTCTGATTTTTGGAAAATAGATTGATATTATATACTAAGTGGTACCCAGGGCTCGTTTATATTCTACAGAGTACTCAAAAGCTAACTGAAGCACTATGGTGTTAAGAGCACTTGAGTGTGATGTTTGATAATATTTAGTAGGTGACATTCGGCAGCAATTAGGAGCATCTGACATGCAGTAATAGCTGATGGGATTTAGTAGTTGACACACAATGGCCTTTTGCACTGAACAGTGCTGAGTGGCTGATGCACTTTAGTAGTTGGCTGCATTTGATAGCTGGCGAGTGATGGAAAGTATTTGACTACTGAGTGACTTGTTTGCAATGGCATTTAACAATATTTCATAGCTGATATGCAGTGGTAATTAGTACTTGACAGCACTGAGTGGCTGGTTTGCTACAGTATTTAACAATATTTCATAGCTGACATACAATGGTAATTAGTATTTGACAGCACTGAGTGGCTGGTTTGCTACAGTATTTAATAATATTTCATAGCTGACATGCAATAGTAGTTTGTATGGTTTGCTACAGTATTTAACAATATTTCATAGCTGACATGCAACAGTAGTTAGCATTTAACAGTGTTAAGTGATTGGTTTGCAACTGTATTTAATAATACTCATATTTCACAATTGCCATGCAATGGTAATTAGTATTTGATGGCACTGGTGTCTGCATGCAGTAGCATTTCACAGTATTTAGAGGCCGAAATGCTGCTAAATTGCTCAATTTTTACTATTTGTGGATTTCTTTTTCAGCATAAGGAAGACCATGCTCGTAAAATAAATTTGTCTTTTTTCTTGTATTTCTTTTTCAATTTCCTAGGTCCTTGTGCTGCAGGAGTGGTGGGTCTCACCATGCCCCGGTACTGTCTCTTTGGGGATACTGTGAATACAGCTTCCCGGATAGAATCCACTGGGCTGCGTAAGTATGCCATCAGCAGGGCTTGGGAAAGTTATAGGGTTGGACTATAAATCCCATAATCCCACAGCCAGCATGGGACAGGATTCTGGGAATTAGAGTCCATAAACTAAGTTTTCTAAGTTCTGCCTCTGATGTGCTATTTTTCTGTGCATCGGGAAATGAGCTGTATGGAGGAACCTTCCATCTCATAACCCATCATGAGCCCAGATACCGGTTCAAGACTAGCAATGGTACAGCCCAGACAGTACAAGATGTTGTATAGCTTGGACTACAACTCTTGGAATCACCAAGCAGGCATGCTGGGTTAAAGATCCTCTAAATTTAGTCCAAAAAATTACTTTTCTGAACTCTGGAAAAGTTGGCTCTTGTGGGTCTTTCGGGCTTTGAGACCGTGTTCCAGAACATGGTCCCAGAGCCCGAAAAACCCACAAGAACCAATGGATTCTGTCCGTGAAAGCCTTCGACTCTACATCTGGAAAAGTTGTTTGCAAGCACAATGTTACTGACCAGGACAGTTCAATAGGAGAAGATCTTGGCTTATATAGTGGCTTTTCAGAAATTTGGTCAACGTCCATGTTTGCTGCTACCAGAGATGGGAAGGGAGTGTTAACCACTGTGGACACTCCTGCTTGGAATCATCACTTACTGGTGTCTTCAGTGATGAGAAAGTGCTACTAAAGTCAAATATGGACTTGGTAAAAAAATGAGTTCCGCTAGTTTTTTCAACATGACCATGGCCATTTCTGCGCTAGCCTGTTATAGTGCTATTATTCCACTTTCAACATCCTATGGAATCCTGGGGTTTGCAGTTTGCAGTTCCTATGGAATCCTGGGGTTTGCCTTGAGCCCCCTCCCTAAACTGCAAACCCCAGGATTCCATAGGATGTTGAAAGTGGAATAATAGCACTATAGCAGGCTAGTGTGGAAATGACCCAAGATGCCGGAGTCGGGAAGAGGTGCGAGAAGTGAAGTCAAAGGGCAGAAGGGAGTTTAACTCTACCTCTATTGCCCCCTAGTGGTAGAAGTTCACCGGTACAAATATGATAGCATCCCCTTTCACTTCCACCAGGGGGAGCAGTTATTCATTCTACTTCTCCTATACATCCTCTTGCTCCTAGTTACCATACATAGCCAGAAATAGCAGAGCCCATTTTTAGCTCTCCCAGTTCCCTTTAATAACTTTCTCTTTACTGAAGACCACCATAAGTTCACTAATCCATAATCTTTTTTTGGGGTCACAGATCCCTTTAAGAAGCTATGAACACCCTACTCATAACATGGTGATAACGATGACTGCATATTACCTATGTATAGTAGTTGTGGGCCACTGTGTATGGTCCAAGGGCCAATTCCCCCTACAAGCCACACAACCCTAGCAAGCCCAAATCCCTGTTTTGCTCTGCAGTCCCTCTCAAAATGGCAACCGGAAGTGGTTTTACATCACTCCCTGTCACCATTTTGAGAGGGACTGCAGAGGAATATGGAATACAAAGTTCTGGGAGACAGGATGGGAGTATTGTGTGTTTTCACATATTTGAGGGCTTTCTGTAGGGTTTGAGGGAACAAATAGCCTGAAAATTGTACAGATTTTAAATGGAGGGTTTTAGGGAACTGGTGGACGTTTACGCACCACCAATATGGCCCTTTGCCTTCCCCAGTGTACAATGTCTTTCAATGGCACCCTGCACTTATTTGGAATGAAACCATTTGATTTTTACAAATGACTTGATTTTGCAATTTGAAAATATATTTTTTTCCTACGATATCTGCTTTTTAACTGACTGGAAAGAAATGGAAAGAAGAAAAGCTTTTCTTTTGTGCAGCAAGTTCATGGACCTCCCTTGAAAGTCCATCCTTGGACTTCCCAGAGAAGAGATGGGGAAGATGCAGCTCTGTAGTTGCCGTGTGGCTGGATAGCAGTACGTGTGGATGGGATCTAGGAGTCTTCATAGACCACAAGCTGAACATGAGTCAGCAGTGTGATGCAGCAGCCAAGAAAGCCAATGCAATTCTTGGCTGCATCAATAGGAATATGGTGTCCAGATCGAGGGAGGTACTGGTACCACTCTACTCTGCTTTTGGTTAGACCTCATCTTGAATACTGTGTCCAGTTCTGGGCACCCCAATTCAAGAAGGACATGGTCAAGCCGGAGCCAGTCCAGAGGAGGGCGACCAAAATGGTGAGGGGCCTGGAAGCCATGAAGCCCTATGAGGATAGACTTAGAGAGCTGGGTATGTTTAGTCTGCAGAAGAGAAGGTTCAGAAGGGACATGAGATCCATGTTTAAATATTTGAAGGGATGCCATGTAGAGGAGGGAGGGGGCTTGTTTTCTGCTGCTCCAGAGACAAGGACAAGGAGCAATGGATTCAAGCTGCAGGAAAGGAGATTCCACTTGAACCTCAGGAAGAACTTCCTGACAGTCAGGGCTGTCCGGCAGTGGAATCTGCTGCCTCGGAGTGTAGTGAGGTCTCCTTCTTTGGAGGTTTTTAAGCAGGGTTGGATGTCCATCTGTTGGGAGTGCTTTGGGGGTGTTCCTGCATGGCAGGGGGTTGGACTAGATGACCCCTGGGGTCTCTTCCAACTCTACATTTCTATGATTCTATGATTGTGTGTGTCAGCCAGCATGGTGTAATAGTTTGAGCAATCGATTATGACTCCAGAGACCAGGGTTCAAATCTCCACTCAGCCATGGAAACCCATTGGGTGACTTTGACAAATCACACTCTCTCAGCCACAAAGGAAGGCAAATGTTTCCAAGAAAACCCTGTGATAGAGTGGTCTTAGGGTTGCCATAAGTAAAAAATGATTTGAAGGCACACAATAAGAAATTTATAAAGTGGCTCTCCATTGCTGTTTTTGTGGCCCTCAGCTGCTACAGGACTCCCCCAAATTGCCAGTTGTTGTTCAAAACCAAAAGGGGATTTCTGGTGACCTCTGGGTTTCCCCTATTTATTTGGCATTTTTAATTAGGCAGTGTGGCTCTTGCACAGAAAATCAGCCCCAAACCTACCATAGTTGCCCACCCTTGTTCTAGGGCAGAGCTTTCCAAACTTTTCATGTTGGTGACACACCTTTTCAGACATGCATCATTTCACGACATTGCCCATTTCCGCACTATACTCTTATAGCGCGATTATTCCACTTTCAACATCCTATGGAATCCTGGGGTTTGCAGTTTCAGGAAGGGCCACGCTATAAGAATGTAGTGCGGAAATGGCCATAGTAATTCAGTTTTATTAGCAAACCAGAGCTTAAATTAACCCTTATAAGAGATACAGACACATACATAAATTGTTACAACAAAATGTATGGGGACACAAGATATCTCATGAAAACCTTTCATATATTTTTAAAAATATATGATTTATAAATTATGACATAAATAATAACATACACCTAACACACTACAGGAGACATACTAACATGTCACGGCACACCATTTGGAAAGCCCTGTTCTAGGGGATCTGTGGACCCCAGAAGAAAAGTCCTTGATTTAGTTGAAGACTCTTAGCTCTGGATCCAGATTTGCTTACAAGCTGCTCTCACCAGGGTCTCAGGGCTCTGATGTGTAGTTCTGGAGCATGATTTTTTAAATAAATGTATGTGTCCTCCTCTTTTTCTTTTTCTTCTTCAATCTCAGCCTTCAGAATTCACATCAGCCAGAGCACAATGAAAACACTTCGGAGTCTAAACGAAGGGTATAAAATAGACTTCAGGGGAAAGACTGAACTGAAGGTAAGAAATGTGATCCGACAAGAGGTTTGGTTGCTGGAAATGTTCTTTTATCCCAGCCAATGCTAATGGTGCCAAAGGCAACATGTTCTATTTCAGAGGAGCGTGCACATCAAAGAAGGCCCATGGCTATCTGATGAACTGTACTTCCTCTATTCTGCTTTGGTCAGACCTCACCTGGAATACTGTGTCCAGTTCTGGGCACCACAATTCAGGAAGGATATTGACAAGTTGGAATGTGTCCAGAGGAAGGCAATCAAAATGGTGAAGGGTCTGGAAGCCATGCCCTATGAGGAGCTGTGCATGTTCAACCTGTTAAAAAGAAGGCTAACAGGTGACAAGATAGCCATATTTAAATATTTGAAGGGATGTCATGTTGAAGATGGAGCAAGCTTTTTTTCTGCTGCTCCAGAGGCTAGGACATGGAGCAGTGCAGTCAGACTACAGGAAAAAATATTTTAGTTCTTCCTGATGGTAGGAGCTGTTTGACAGTGGAATATGCTGCCTTGGAGTGTAGTGGAATCACCTTTGGAGGTTTCTAAAGAGAGGCTGGATGGCTATTTGCTGGGGGTGATTTGAGTGTGTATTCCTGTGTGGCAGAATGGGGTTGGACTGGAGGGCCCTTGGGGGTCTCTTCCAGCTTTTGGATTCTATGGCCATTTCCACCCAAACTGGTGGATTCAATGGCCATTGTGGTCTCTTCTATCTATGATTCTATGATTTTGTATGAGTCTGCCTGGACCCCGAGATGCTCAGAAGAGGGCTTTATGTTAATTCGACTACTTCCTCATCACATGTGCTGGGGGGGGGAGACAGGGTCTTCTCAGTGATTGCCCCAGGTTCTGGAACACTTTTCCCATGGAGATTAGAATGTCCCTCTCCTCTTCATCTTTCCATTGGCAGCAAAGACTTTTGCAACAGCCTTTGGAGAAATGAATGTTTTAAATGAAAGTGCTTTGAAGAGGGTATGGTACTGTTTCAACTGAGCAGCGGCCCCTTGACTTTTGTGAGGGTTTGAGGAGCAGAATCCTCACAAAAGTTTTTTAAAAAAAGGGAGATAAGAAGCCATCAGAAGATATTATTATATTTCGTAACTGCTGCAAGGTTGATGTATGCGCAACATTGGAAAGAAAGGAAATATATTGATATAGAGGAATGGAAGTTAAAAGTTCTGGATATGGTAGAGATAGAAAAACTAGCATTCTCTTTGAAGAATAAACCTATCCAGAACTTTGAAAGGGAATGGAGAGGAGTTTTGGACGGGATAAGGATATAAATATATAAGAAATGAAGAAAGAAATAATGTAATTGTTCTTTTCTCTATTAAGTGGAAATTATGTTTGTATGTAATGGAAATGAGCAGATTCAACTGGAAAATTTAAGCTTGGAAGTGGGGAGGGTTTTTTTATTTTATTTTCAAAACTAAATTTTCAATAAAAATATTTTAAAAAAACCCACCATGAATAACTCCCCCCACTTGAGCGAACATTTCCCCTCCCACTCCTTTCCAGCCCCCCTCCATTTGCTTGCCTTTTGCCCAAGCACACAGTCTTCCTTCCAGGCACCTGGGCAAAAGGCAAGTGAATGGGAGGGGGCAGCCCCATGCCCAGAGAAAGTGTGTGCATGCTTCCCCCTCCTTTGCTGCTGTTTTGCCTGGGTACATGGAAGGGATGCCATGTAGAGGAAGGAGAGGGCTTGTTTTCTGCTGCTCCAGAGACCAGGACAAGGAGCAATGGATCCAAGCTGCAGGAAAGGAGATTCCACCTGAACCTCAGGAAGAACTTTCTGACAGTCAGGGCTGTCCGGCCGTGGAATCTGCTGCCTTAGTGGAGTGTGGTGGAATCTCCTTCTTTGGAGGTTTTTAAGCAGAGGCTGGATGGCCATCTGTCGGGAGTGCTTTGATGTGGATTCCTGCATGGCAGAGGGTTGGACTAGATGGTCCCTCGGGTCTCTTCCAACTCTACATTTCTATGATTCTATGGAAGAAAGGCATGTATGCCCAGGCAAAAGGCAAGGGAACAGGAAGGGGAGAATGGTGGGGGGAGGCAAGTGGGCACCTTGTGAATAATCAAATTTGTGAAAGTCAAACCCGCAAATGTGGAGGGAGGACTGTACTGTTTTTAAACTGCTTCTTATTATTTTAAATTGTCTATTTTAAATTGTTTTTAATGCTCTGGGTAGTTACATTTCATTTTGTAGGCTGGGATCCTATATCAGCTACCTAGTCAAGTATGCCGAACAAAGTGACTTCTGTTGGCTCACATCTGCCAGAAAATTGATGGAAACGTCATCCAGCCATGCTCAAGTCGCTGGCAGAATGGACTTCCTTCTCACCATGGAGCTGATGCCTAGTAAAATAAGTTGGGAGGGGAAGTTGCAATCATGGCAATGTTCTCACAATTGTGACTAAGGCCATTTCCGCACTAGACTGTTATAGTGCTGTTATTCCACTTTCAACAGCCTCTGGGATCCTGGGGTTTGCAGTTTAGGGAGGGGCCCTCAAAGGCCTTTTGAGGACTAACTCATGGGACACATTCAATACAGATCACATTTGGGTGTGGCAGAAGATGAATTCAAATAGCTTCACTTCCCTGCCAGTCCTTTTTTTTGTTTTGTTAAAACAAACTCTCCTGGTTGTGCTAAAAGTGATCCACTCCCTCTAGATCAGGGGTGAAAACCATGCAACCTCTCCAAGATGTTGCAGGATTGCAACTCTTAGCTACCTTGGCAAGCACAGTCAATGGTGTGGAATACTGGAGGTTAGAGTCCAATCACATCTGGAAAGATTAATGTATATCTTAGCAGTTGGTAGGAAACAGAATATAGATATACCATTGAATACTAAAGTCAAGATTGCCCGTACCATTGTAAAGTCAAGATTGCCTGTACCATTTCTCATTTGTGTGTGAGTTTTGAAAGCTGGAGAGTGAAGAAAGCTGATAGGAAGAGAACTACTTTGAAACTCTACTCTACTCTGCTTTGGTTAGACCTCATCTTGAATCCTGTGTCCAGTTCTGGGCATCCCAATTCAAGAAGGATATTGACAAGCTGGAGCAAGTCCAGAGGAGGGTGACCAAAATGGTGAGGGGCCTGGAAGCCATGCCCTATGAGGATAGACTTAGAGAGCTGGGTATGTTTAGTCTGCAGAAGAGAAGGTTAAGAAAGGACATGAAAGCCATGTTTAAATATTTGAAGGGATGCCACGTAGAGGAAGGAGAGGGCTTGTTTTCTGCTGCTCCAGAGACAAGGACAAGGAGCAATGGATTCAAGCTGCAGGAAAGGAGATTCCTGCTGCCTCGGAGTGTAGTGGAGTCTCCTTCCTTGGAGGCTTTTAAGCAGAGGCTGGATGGCCATCTGTCGGGAGTGCTTTGATGGGTGTTCCTGCGTGGCAGGGGGTTGGACTGGATGGCCCCTGGGGTCTCTTCCAACTCTACATTTCTATGATTCTATGATTCTATACCACACTGGTTCTCTCTGTGGTCATTAGAATGAGAAAAAAAAATGACATTCTTCCACTCTAGTGCCGAAATGACCTTAATGAACGCGGAGGGGCAACTACAACAGCAAATCATAGCAAAGTCACATGAATCTGTCGGGAGTGCTTTGAGGGTGTTCCTGCATGGCAGGGGGTTGGACTGGATGGCCCCTGGGATCTCTTCCAACTCTACATTTCTATGATTCTATGAAATGTAGTGCTGGAGAAGAGTTCAACAGATACTCTGGACTGCTAAAAAGACAAATGACGGGGTCCTAAAGGAAATCAAACCTGAACTCCCCCTACAAACTAAAATGACTAAATCGAGGGTGTTGTACTTTGGCCATATCACGAGAAGACATGACTCAATAGAAAAGACAATAGTGCCTGGTAAAGTGGAAAGCAGTAGGAAAAAAGGAAGACCCCACTACAGATGGATAACAGATCACAAGGGCCATTGAGTCCAGCCCCTGCCATGAAGGAAGACACCATCAAAGCATTCCCAACAGACAGCCATTCAGCCTCTCTTTAAAAACCTCCGAAGAAGGAGACTCCACACTGCTGTACAGCAGTGTATTCCACTGTCAAACTGCTGTTATTGTCAGTTCTTCCTAATGTTTAGATGGAATCTCTTTTCCTGAAGTTTGAATCCATTGCTCCATGTCCTGGTCTCTACAGCAGCAGAAAACAGGCTTGTTTCATCCTCATATGACATCCCATTTAATATTTAAATACAGCTATCATGCCACCTGCTCATCTTTTCTTCTCCAGACTAAGCATACTCAGTTTCCTAATCCACTCCTCATAGGGCTGCATGGTTTGCAGGCCTTCTACCATTCCGGTTGCCCTGGTCTGGGTACATTCCAGCTTGTCAATATCTTTCTTGAATTGTGGTGTCCAGAACTGGACACAGTATTTCAGGCGAGGTCTGACCAAAGCAGAATGAAGCAATACTATTGCTTCCCTCAACCTAGACACTATACCTCCTATTGATGTAGCCTAGAATCACATTGGCCTTTTTAGCTGCTGCTTCACACTGCTGACTCATGTTCCGCTTCTGTCAGCAGAGTGATAATCACTCAGAATATTGCTCCGTTTAGCTCAGAGTGGGGAAGGCAGAAGGAAAAGAGGGAGACCACATTGCAGGTGGCTATGAATCAAGGAAGCCACTTCTGATGGCTGGTTTGAGTTTGCAAGACCTGGGCAAGGATGTTGACAACAGGGTGACTTGCAGATCTCTCAGTGATAGGGTCACCACAAGTTTGCAGTTCAGGGACTCCATAGGATGTTGAAAGTGGAATAATAGCGCTGTAACAGTCTAGTGCAGAAATGGCCTAAGAAGTAATTGTGAATACAGAACAGTTACAGATGAGTAAATCTACGTAGCTGTGTGCATTGATGATAGCTAACTTAGTCATGATTGTGACACCTTTGCTGTGACTGTACTTCCCCTGCAACCTGCTTTACTGAGTGTCGGCTGCATGGAGAGAAGGAGATCTTTCCATCAGCACCAGAGGAATGGGAAAAGAGAGTCCAGGTTCTGACACCCTATTGATCGGGCAGATATCACTCTAACAGTGGTTGCCTTTCACCAGAACCAAATGACTCCCACTACTGCTATAAAGATAGATAGCTGGGTAGATAGATAGGTAGGTGTTTATTTCTTACCTGCCTCTCCCCAAGCCTCAAGGTGGAGTACATCATAGATGATAATATAACTAAAAACTTATCATAGGTTAAAAAACAACTAAAAACACATAAAAGCATTTAAAATACACCAATTTAAAATTCGTAGTTTAAAATTGACTAAATACATCTGCTGGAAGAAATAGGTCTTTAGTGCTTTTTAAAATTCAGACGACCTATTTGTCAAGAGATGGATTTACAGCACCTAGCACAAAATCCTCCCTGGAACCACTGCGCTCTGAACAAAACGTGTCCCAGAGGCAAGGATTAAACACACAGCAGAGTTTCAAAACAAGCGTGAGCAGCAGCAGAGTGTAAACATACAGCATTAGCCCTGACCCCACTCTACCGACTGGTTAGTAACACTAGCACACAGTGTTGTCATCCAAAAATACCTGGAGGCTTTTATTCTTCAAGCTCCAATATATACACATCTGTATGGGCAGGATACGCAGATCCTCAATCATAGGTTCAGCATCACATCAGGCAGAGGTTCGCTCGGACAGAGTTCCGGTGTCATGGAATCAGCAAGAGTCAGAGAAAGAACCTGTCTGAGCTCACCTCTTTTATACACACCTGCTGATAGCTCATTAGCTAGGGACAATGCCTGATGTGATTTCTGTGATTTCATCTTACCATGGCCCTTTTCGCACCTTACCTTCATCGTGGTGGTGGGGGGCGGCGCTCGCGTGAGCAGCCGTTTGCACGAGCTGCTCACGGCAGCCCTTTTGCCTCCCGCAGCTGTTTGCCAGTCGCGCGAGCGCCCCTTCTTTCCTTCCGCAGCGCAGTCTGGGAGCTATAGGCTGCGCTGGGGGAGGAAGCGCGACCGGCCCTGCTTGTTCGACACACCGCATGCAGGTAAGTGCGCGAGGGCCCCGGAAGCACTGCATGACCGTGCAGTATTTTCAGCTTAGAGCCGAAAATAAGAAAATGCACACGAGTCCTGCTTTAGGCTCGTGAGCATCACGTGAATGGGAGTGCGTCATAAGGACCGATGCTCCCATTCACGAGACGCTCAAGAGGCCCTCGCGCTACAGAAAGTGCGTGCGAAAAGGGCCCATGACTCAGCCTTACTGTCCCCTAGGGATTACATCATGACTTGCCAAGTTCCTCCCCAGGTGTTTTCCCCACATGCTCATCAAAAGTATTTTTAACTGGGACAAATGTCACAGCATCTCTATCCAGCACTATTTTTCTGTCAAATCTCTTCTGCCAGGTCATTCCACAGTCTAGGGGTGGCCAACCTGAAGATCCTCTAGGTGACCATTGCCAGTCTAGCTCTGATCGGTTTGAGTCAGCGTTTCTCAACCTGTGGGTCGCAACCCCTTTGGGGGTCGAACAACCCTTTCACAGGGGTTGCCTAAGACCATCGGAAAATACGTATTTCCGATGGTCTTAGACTCCATTCCTTCCTCGGTAGTGGCGCGCAAGCGCGAGCCACGAGCTCGCGTCCTCCTGCCCCCTTTGGCGGGAGCACATGCGGCCACAGCGTTGCCACAGCAGGAGTGGTGGTGCGCAAGCGTGAACCATGCGCTCGCATCCTCCTGCCCCCTGTTCAGAAGGGACTAAAATCGCTCCCCTTCTCTGCTACCGGGAGAACCTCCTGTCTGATGGGCCAGCTTGGGGGGTGGCGGCAGCACGGGGGGCAGGCCCCCTCCTCACCACAGCCCCTGCCTCACTCGCCATGGAGGGGGGTACTGCGGAAGGGCTGGGGGGCCACAAGGCAGCGCTTTTCCAGGGGGGTGAGCCACGCCTGGCACAAAAGACAAAGGCGCTGGGATTCCTCCCCCCACCCCGGTCAGGGTCGACACTCTGGAAACTTTCCCCACACTGCCCCCCCAGCGGAAACAAGAGCGAAGCAGAAGCAGAGCCCGGGGGGTTCTCGGAGTTTTTTCCTGGGGGAGACGCCCGGCTCCTCTCTCCTTCCCTGCCCGTGCCCTCTGTTCTTGGCTGGCGAGGTGGCCTTTGCGGGGTGTGGGGGAGAGAGGCATTGTAAATAATAAATAATTTTATGGTTGGGGGTCACCACAACATGAGGAACTGTATTAAAGGGTCGCGGCATTAGGAAGGTTGAGAACCACTGGTTTAAGTAAACGGCCCCCAGAGGACCTGAGTGTATGGGAGGCAGATTGTATGGGAGGATGTGTTCCTCTGGGTAATTTGGACTCAAACTTTGTACTTTGTCCAGAAACTAATTGGAAGCCAGTAGAGTGATTTTAAATATTGGTGTGATATAATTGGCAGAGTTGCAGGGGTTGCAATTCTGCAATACCACTTGCAGAATTGCATAGACATTTCAGGCTGTTCAAATGCCTCATCTGCTTTTGGCCCTTTGTTGACAGGGGAAAGGCTTAGAAGAAACATATTGGCTGGTGGGGAAAAAAGGGTTCACGAAGCCACTGCCACGCCCTCCCGAAGTGAAGCCGGGGTGAGTATGACCGTGAACATCAATGAGCAATATCAGTTTCCTTCTGTTAAAAGTCCAAGTTGAATGAGCTAGCCAAATAAGGTAAAATACATATCGGGAGATTCAGAATACATTAACAAATCTGAGTATCATTTTTCAGTTTACATGATGAGGTCATTTGGGTGTGCAAACACATCTTCTCCCAGCTTGATTTAGGATTAAACGTACCAAAAAAAAAAACCCCAGACATCCTCCTTGGAAAAATACATGGTATTTATGCTAGCAACGTATAGTGGGCTCATGCTGTGAGCTTATAAAACCGGCTATAAAACAGAAGGAAGCATTCTGCATGTTCAAAGTAAGGTAGGAAGGAAAACATATGGGCTGCCGTCCTTTTCAACCATTAGGAGAGCATATATAACTTCTGGGGGTTCACATTTACAGTCATGAGTAGGCAAGAGTGACTTCCAAAAGCCTACCTTCATGGCCTGGCGGTGCCCTGACCAAAGCATTTCCAAGGCACTGGAGATGGAGGCTGTAGAAAATGACGTCTGCAACATGTTCCCACTCATGAGATGCTTTGAAAACAGGCAGCTGGAAAGACCTTTTGAGATTCTGCCACAGCTATTTATCCAAAGGCGCACTGTGACCAGGAGCATGTTGTAGATGTCATTTCTTAGCACTTTGATCTCCAACACTTTGGAAATGCTTCAATCGGGGAGGTGCTAGGCTTCAAAGGCAGGTCTAGGGGGAGTTGTCAGTCACAACTATAATGATGAAGTTCCATCATTGTAGTTATAGTGAAGGAACAAAATCCTGACCATATGTTATTTTGATTTGGAGAATCCATGCTGCTGATAAATCAGCCTAAACCTGGTTACAGAAGCTCTACATTTGATTTTCATGTGTGCAAATCAGCTCAGGCAGTTGTCATGAAGACTCCCTGTGCTCTCTGCCTCTTTCTAGGTGGGGGAAGAAGAAGCATGCAGTGACTTCACAGAAAGGAGAAAGGAAGTATTCAACAGTGTGATGCAGCAGCTAAAAAGGCCAATGCAATTCTAGGCTGCATCAATAGGAGTATAGTGTCTAGGAAGCCATAGTAGCACTCTATTTTGCTTTTGGTTAGACCTCACCTGGAATACTGTGTCCAGTTCTGGACACAACAGTTCAGGAAGGATATTGACAAGCTGGAAGGTGTCCAGAGGAGGGCGACCAAAATGGTAGAAGGTCTGGAAACCATGAAGCCCTATGACGAGCGGTTTAGGGAGCTGGGTATGTTTAACCTGGAGAAGAGAAGGTTAAGAGGCAGCATGATAGCCATGTTTAAATATTTGAAGGGAGGTCATATGGAGGATGGAGCAAGCCTGTTTTCTGCTGCTCCGAGACTAGGACAAGGAGCAATGGCATCAAACTTCATGAAAAGAAATTCCATCTAAAGATTAGGAAGGACTTTCTGACAGCAAGAGTTGTGCCCAGTTCTGGGCACCACAATTCAGGAAGGATATGGACAAGCTGGGATGTGTCCAGGGGAGGGCAACCAAAATGATAGAATGCCTGGATATCATGTTGTGTGAGGCTTGGCTTAGGGAGCTTGGTATGCTTTGTCTGGAGAAGAGAAGGTTAAGACGATAGCTGGTTTTCCTGCATTGAGTGGGGGGTTGGACTCAGTGGTCCATGGGGACAGCTCTATCTGGAAAAGCCCTCAGAAATATTGTCAGTGTTTGACCTCCAGGGTCTGCAGTGAGAGGAATTCTAGAAAAATCCCAGGAACCTCAAAGGGTTTATTTCTGTCCTTAATGTTGAGGCTGACCACTGAGATATTCCACGTCTCTTAGTATAACATTCCACAGGGGGAAAAAATGAGAGGGATGCATTTTCACAGCCTGTTTCTATATGCACCTTTTCATGTGAACAATGAGATCCCAGCTTAGAAGAGAGAAAAGAAAAAAGTGTTAGACTACTTAAATAGATAGTGTGATGGGAAATATACATTGCCCCAAAGTTAACCCATTTCCATTCTGTTCCTGCAACAGACCCAGAGTAGGAGCAGAATATGGTAATGTCACTTTTAGGGACTATAACTCCCAGAATCCCTCAGTAGGCATGATGGCTGGGGGATTATGGGTGCTGTAGTCCAAAAGGGTAACTTTCCCAAGCCTTGGGTAGAAACACAAGAGCCTCTTCCCCATTCCTTTGATTCTCACTGTGCTGCTAGCACTGTACCCTCCAATATTTCACTAGTGAGAACCAAGATGTATGTGGCCAAACAATATGGCGGGGGAGAAGAGGAGAGAAGAGAGATGGGATCTTGCTCTTTCCAGTAGCTCCAGGCAAAAGCAAACAACTACAGCCTGTCTTGGCTTTGGGTTCTTCTTCTTTACTAACTTTGGCTCCCTTGACCACATTCGGGTGTTGCTTGGCCACACGTGTCCTGGTTTTTATCCATGAAATGTTGCAGGCTATGACATGACCAGGGGTCAATGGGATTGCTACCCTGTATCTCGGGGGTCCCAGGAGGGACACCCAAATATCCAATATTTGACATAAATGGGGAAATTAACTAGAGCACACTCGCTGGCTAACGAGAGGCAGGACAACATTAGCGGGGGTCTTTCGCCCAATGTCTACAGCATCAGGTCAGTGCGCCAGACAAATTCAGAGTCAACCAGTTAATGTTTTATCGAAAAGGAACATACAAGACAAACAGACACACTGCTAACTTAAAAATAGGAAAAGGAGAGGAAGAGGGGAGCTTAAGGACAGGCAATACGACACCTGATCGTAGAGTCCGGGAGAAATGGAGACAAGGAAGCTCAGCGCTGTTTGCTGAGGGGAACTGATAGCAAGGCAGGATGCAACTCAAAACGATCCGGGGTTCCAAATGTTCCAAAGAACTCTCAGAATCAAGGGGTTTATATAGCAGAAATTGTGCCGGAGGGCCATACCATAAATGTTGAGAACAAAGCAAGTTTTGAACTGGACAAAAGGCTCAGAAAGGATCAAAGCTGCTGCGATAGGATCAGCTAGGGAAGATCAAACGTGCAGCCCAAGTGCAAATCGATGGGTGCTTATCATGGTCTGCTGCTATTGGATGAGCGCGAGTAGATCAATAGTGTGGCCAGTGTGCAAATTGGGGAGCACTTAACATAGCCTTGTTAGTCATTGGCGCAAATCCGGCATCATTGTGAGATTAACGGGATATGCAACCCAGGTCCCGGAGCAACGACCAAGGCTTTTGAAATGCCCACCTGAGAGGGGAAGTTCCTTGTGTACGTGTGTTTTTGGGGACCCTTGCAAACACATGAGCCAGGGTGTCAGGAGAAGGTCAAATTATTTGATATCAAAAGGGATATCTAGTGCTCTCAACATCCAGATCTGAACCACAGTAACAGGATGTAAGTCAGTGTCCCCTTCTAGGGCAGGAAGAGTGATGCTTTTGTTGTTGTTATGAGCAATGGGCAGAAGTTACAGTCAGGGAAAATCCAGGACTCCTACGGAAAGCTTCAGCTGCATGAAATCCTTGTGGTCCACCCAAAGCTTACCATGGTCCTCCGATCCTTCTCCATTTCAGACAGCCGTGGCAAGACACGATATACCAGGAAATCAAGTCTGCCGTGAGGGAGTCAAGGACAAGTTTCATCAGCAAGCCCAAGCAACAGCACTAACCGTCCTGAAGACAAACATGAAAGAAAGGGAGAGTTCAAGATAGCCATGCAATAAACCACATGTGTCAAACACAAAGCCTGCAGGCCAAATCTGGCCTGCCAGGCCATTTCACGTGGCCCTCACACCTTTCTTGCAGCTGTGGCTGGGGGCAGAAAGTGGCACACTTTGGGTGTACTGACCAATTCTATGTTACTTTACAGAGGGATAGGGACCATAAACTACTATAAAATAGCCTCCAAATGCCCAAGAAAATAAAAGTTGACGCAGAGGGAAGGCAATTTAAAAACCAGTAATAATCGAATGCAGGGGCAGTGATTTAATATGCTAAAAAAGCAGAGACATTTATATAGTCCTACAGATACAACCGGCCCTTTGAGGGCAACCATAATGCTGATGTGGCCCAAGATGAAATTGAGTTTAACATCCCTGCAATAAACTGTCTCTCTATTTTTTTTTAAGTGTTATCTGGTTATCCCAATGTAAACCTTTATGGTTTGGTTTTAAATTGAGAATTAGCCCATGGTTAGTGGAATATTCCTTTTTATGGGAAAATGATTGATTTAATTAGGATTGAAATGTAGGTGGGGGATTCTGTCTGTGGCACTAAATAGCTGGGAATCTGGAGACACGACACTAATCAGAGTTATGTTTTTTGCATGCTTGTGTAAACAGGTAGCCAGGCCAGTTCCGCAGTAGACTGTTTATAGCACTATGATTCCACCTGCAACATGCTATGGAATCCTGGGGTTTGCAGTTTCGGGAGGGGCTGGCCTCTATAGAGTTGGAAGAGACCTCAAGGGACATCCAGCCGGCCCCTCCCGAAACTGCAAATCCCAGGATTCCATAGGATGTTGCAAGTGGAATGATAGCGCTATAACAATCTACTGCGGAAATGGCCCCGGTACCCCCTTAGCTAAACAGTTCCCTTCCCTTCACAGCACAGCTTAAAGTCCCTTAGCTTGCATGGCAAGAGTCAGGTTCCTAGTTCTCATGGTCTTGGAGCTTATGCTGGAAAGACACACTTACTCTCTATTTCTCTGTCTCTCTAGCAGACGTAGGATGAGATCACATATCATGGTCTCCATTGTGTAACTTTAGGCATACTTAGCTACATAGCAGAGGCACTATGAAACCCACCTAGTGAATTGTGAAGGTGCATATCAGGGAACTGACAAGCATCCAAGGACACATCAAGCCCTAATAGTGTGCTTCAGCACTCCCTAGCTAATGTGCTCATGCTCATTGAGCTCTAGCAATGTGCATTGGGAGTCCCTAGCTGTTGTCCCAGGGCACATCCAAGTGCCCAATGGACATTGGAAGTCCCTAGTCATTGTCCAGCTATGCGTCAGGAGCACCTGTTAGCACACTGAGACTGATGCACAACTGTCACTTTGCCAGCTCCCTTGTGTAATAATCTCAAATCAGGCCTTAGCTGACCATGAATGTTGTGACACTGCTCAGTTCTCTTTCCCACAGATGTAAGTCCTCTTATGATGACCTAAGTCCCCAGTGAATTGCAGCCACAATCTAGCATCCTGTCAGTGACATATACAGGTATAAGATGCACTACAGATGTGGTATAACGTGGGGGGGAGGCAGTGCACAACTGTCATGTCCAGGGAATGGTAGCAAAAGTGGAGTTTCCAATGTAGGACTTTTGCGCATTAATGTTGCCTCTTCATTTTACAGTCGGGTAGCATGGCCTATGTGCACTGTGGATTGCTGTTGTGGGTATCTCAGCCATCCTCATGGACCATTGATCCACCTTTCTTGCACTGCCTTGGTAGTCAGCGACAGGGCTATGTAATAAATGTGGAATGTAATTCTGCTGGTAATTATTTATGCCACACTGCAGGGATGTAGCATCTCAGATGTATTCACTTTTATTATGTACTAGCACATATACCCAGCGTTGCCCGTTCTCATAGGAAATACTTATTAGAAAGGTTTGAGATCCTTTGTCTTTAATTCCCCAAACTGTCTTGTTCAGCCTGTAACTTTTCCCCATATTCTCCAATCCAATCTGTATTCAGAGTTATTGACATAGAGTGTCAGGAACTGGATTCACACACACAAATATAATAGTGCATAAACACTGTTTATTAGGAGCGTGATACATCGTACAGGACTTCAGGGAGTGAACTGGGGGCAGTTAGCAAGATTCAAAACATAAAAGGCAAAGAATACATCATCCCGCCTGCAAGAGACCTTGAAATGTCTGATGTAGCCTGGCTGTGCTTATCACTACATTCCTAGCTTTGTTTACCTAACGGTCTCTGGTTCTCATACCTTGTTACAAGCAAGCTGCTACTTAACTCCTACTACATATCCCATAACTAAAATATGGAGGGCTACCTGACATTCAGAGGTTGGGTTCCTGAAGGAATACGTTGCCCTCCTCCTTGCTGCTAGTCTCATCTCCATAGAACTAGCCTATTCAAGGGAGACACAGTTGATTGAGGCCAAAGAGCTCTCTGACTGAGAAGTCTAAAGGTCCCTCTCTAAACTTCAAATCCCAGGATTCCATAGAACCTTCACAGGCAGCCAATAATATGAGGTCTTCGCCAGACACAGCCAATCGTATGAGGTCTTCGTCTGACACAGACAAACAGACAAACTTTGACTTTTACGTATGAGATGTTTTATGTAACACAATCACTGTACGCAACCCTTTTAAAGCGGAAGAAAGCTTAAAAGAAATAGGTGCCTCATCTAAGTAGCATTGGAGGTATTTCTCCATGTGTATATGTAGAATTGCAGATATGATCTGAGATTCTACATCCATGTAGCGATGATGACAGAGCTCCTTCATCATAGTTACTCCTGACAGTGTGCACCTCCTCCCCAATCTTACTTTCACAGCCCTGCAGCATCTGGACCAAAGCATTTCTAAGGAGATGGAAATCAGAATGCTAGGAAACAATGGCCATTTCCGCACTAGCCTGTTACAGTGCGATGATTCCACTTTCTACATCCTCTGGAATCCTGGGGTTTGCAGTTTGAATGATGGCAGCTTTCTGGGCTCTCCAGAAACATTTTTCCCCATTTTCTTCTGCTTGGTCCTCTTAAATGGAGGTGCCTGGGATAGAACTTGGGACCTTCTACACCTGTGCTCTACTATGGACCCAGGCTTTTTTAAAAACTAGTTGCACAAATTGCTCCCACCCCCTAAGAAAGGAACACAGGGTGCAAGACAGGTCTAAAGTACAAAGCCATGATTACTTCAAGGGCATTTACAAAGTGCTGTTGTTGTTGTATGTCTTCAAGGTGTTTCCAACTAGCAACCCTAACTGAACCTATAATAGGGTGTTCTCGACAAGATTCATACAGGGCCATTGTCTTTCTTTGAGTCTGTGAGAGTATGACTTGCCCAAAGTCACTCAGTGGATTTCCATGGCCAAGAAGGGATTTGATCACTGGTCTCCACAGTCATAGGCCATTTCCGCACTAAGACTGTTATAGCGCGATTATTCCACTTTCAACATCCTATGGAATCCTGGGGTTTGCAGTTTAGGGGGGGCGACCAGCCCCTCCCTAAACTACAAACCCCAGGATTCCATAGGATGTTGAAAGTGGAATAATCGCGCTATAACAGTCTAGTGCGGAAATGGTCAAAGTCTAACACTCAAACCACTACAAGTGTTGCCTGTCTGAAGATGAAGGTGGAAAGGAGGAAGTTCTGGCCCAAAAGAAGACGGTGTTTTAATATATTTTTAGACACTTTGCTTTAAAACTGAGTGTTAATTTGTGTGCATACTGTGTTTGTCATTTAGGTGCTTAATAAGCACTTCATAAGCCTCAGATGTCTAGTTTCCCTCTCATTTTTTTTCTACTGCACATTATCAGTTTTTCAACTGCACAATTTTTCCCCAGACTACACGTTTTGCATCCAGCCCTGCACTAAAAAAAAACAAAAAACAGCAACGTTGAACTGAGTGATGTTCCTCCTCCCTTTATGATGCAAGATATATAGTAATGCTTCTTTGTTTCACATATGTTCATCACATGCTAAAAAGCAATGTCTTATATCATTTGACATTTTTCTAAAAAAACTTATCCAAAACTCCTTCACTTCTTTAATCGAAAGTCCTATGATGTACCCATTAACAGGGATGGCCTAAACTGGAGGTGGGAAACATGTGACTCCCCATGTCATTAGAAGGCACCTTCCAGCAGCCCTAGCCAGCATCGCCATTGGTGATGATGGGAGTTGGCATCTTATTGGTTAGGCTCAACTAGAGTAGACCCATTGAATCAGTTCCTGAGCAGGAATCAAAATGTAGGTAAATCAAAATTGATTCAGTGGCTCATCTCTAGTTGGGATGAAAGCCATTTCCACACTGGACTGTTAGAGCGCTATTATTCCACTTTCAACATCCTATGGAATCCTGGGGTTTGCAGTCTAGGGAGGGGCCGGCTGGCAGCACAAGGCTGATACATCACAGTAGTGTCCTATTTTGCTTTTACATCTATACGTTAAACCGGTTTGGCATCGTTCTGTTCTCCGTGGTTTTGCACAAGTTGAGGTCTTAGCACGGTTAACATCGATGTTAAACCAATGTATTGTAAAAACGGGAAAACTCCAATGTAAACCATCCAAACTGTTTCTGCTGCATTTTTTTCCTACATGCAGAAGCATTACATCGATTCACACCACTTGCCCTAAAATGTAGCAACAGTTTCTACAACTTTTTTTAAAAAATTGACCAATCAGCTGTTACCTTGACTTCTGGGGGGTCCCCTGGGGGACACCCTGTTTTGCTCCAAAAATGCAAGGATTGGGAGAAATTAGTGGAGGACTAGCTTGGCAGAACGAGGGGTAGGGTAACCCAGTAGGATCTTCTACCCAATTTTTACAAGGGCGGACCAAGCCAAAGCCAGCCAAAGATTAAAAAGTAAGCTAAAAATGTGTTTTTATTGGGGGAATTCATTCATGCATACACACAAGATACATATAGTCAAGCATTCACACAAGAGCTAACTGAAGGAGAAATGGAGGGAAAAAATTATGGATAGAGAAGCTGAGAGTTTGGGGGTTATATAGTTACTATTCCAGAAGAATAGTGAAGAGCTTGAAATGTGACTTAGACTTCTGTCTAAAGGCAGACAGATCAGGATTCAGAGCGACATAGTGGAGTCTTGCATTTCATCTGACTGCAACTGACTGTTACTGCAGTTTAGGCCTCCTTGGAGATACCCCCAGATATCATTTTGATATCATAAATTGGGCTCTCTTCTACCACCCCTCTCCATGTGTTTGAGAGGCCCCCGGACAAGCACAGACTAGGAGCGGCCACTAATTGCTGGACATTCCATTCTCCACCCAGGCAGGCCAGAAATAGCCAGATCACCGCTTTAGGAGACTTCTCTGCAAACACTATGTGTGCACGCTGTTTACAAAGGACTCCCTGCCCCAAGCAGGCAACCTGGCAAGCTGAATACTCAACTGCCAAGCACTCTGTATTTGCATACTGGCTAAGTCTTTGTCAATTCGGACTTAAATCAATCGTGCTAAATTCTGACCTTTCCAAAGCTTTGTCCTGCTCCTAAAACATATTGTTCTCCCCAAGTATGGCATAGCCTGCAGTTACATTTCTCTCTCTAAAAACCTCTGATTCCAAGACCATCCTCGGATCGCTCCTGAGTTCCATCCCGCCTTGCCGCCACTCTGGTTGGCGAGCCTTCCCCTCAGTTCCGGTAGCTGAGATACATCGCACCCCAGCTTCGCTCTCTATCTTCTTTCTGGGCTCAAGGAACAGGTTCCGTATCACCTGAATCAACTATCCCTCTGAAAATCCTGCTATCATACTCACCCCTTTATTTTCCTTAGCTATCTGCTTACATTGTGTGTCTGTATTTGATAAAGGTCATTTCATTAATTTCCAAGACGATTTGCTCCTTGACTTGGCCTTACCCCGTAAACATTGGGTTACAAGATCCTGCTGCGTTACCCTGCCTCATGTAGTGCCAACCAGTGCTCTTCACTAATTTCCCCGTCTTGTAATTGTAAGGTTATTTTGGTGTCCCTCCCGGGACCCCCAGTAAACAGGGTAACATGACTTCTCAAAACCAAGGCTTTATATACTCTCTTTTCCTCCCTGAAGGGGTGTGAGTTGATTGCTCTCCCAGCCTGGTGAACAATAGGAGTTGCAACACAGACAATGAGGTTTGGAATGGACTGATTGGTAACTGGCAATGGTAACCTGAGAGGGGGTTTCTGGACTACCTGTAGTAGGATATGCACACAGTAGGGGTCCTGGGAATCTTATTGTTTTCTGATGTTGGCAGTTGATAGGATTAGCTCAGAGCCATTAAGTCAGGATTTCTTGGCTAATTTCAGAGAACTTAAGACCTGGCCATGCTGTGGTCATCTCTGACCTACTTCCAGCCAGTGTCCCTTTCCACATGGCCTTGCCAGCCATAAATATAATTTATATTTTATGTCAACTAATATATTTTGCCAATTGGACCATATCAGAATGTAGGAGTGTACAGCCTGGTAACACAGCGACAGTGAAGTGGAGCAAGGGAGGGGAATAGGAGTTCCATGAGAATTGACAATGTGAAAGCTACAAACAATTTCTCCACTTTACTTCAATAGATACAGATAGGAATCAGGGTAGGTCAGAGTAAAAAAAAAAATCTCATGACACGTGGTGAAACGTTCTTCCACTCTAGTGCCGAAATGACCTTAATGAACGCGGAGGGGCAACTACAACAGCAAATCATAGCAAAGTCACATGAATCTGTCGGGAGTGCTTTGAGGGTGTTCCTGCATGGCAGGGGGTTGGACTGGATGGCCCCTGGGGTCTCTTCCAACTCTACATTTCTCTGATTTCTATGATCTGCAGCCACTAGGGGGCAGCCAACATGCATAGAATAAAACCAATGCCTTTCCTGGAGCACTTGTACATTTGCAAAAATTCACATCTGCAGTTGGTCAACTATGGGAGAAAGCAGCACAGCTGCCAAACATTTTCCTTTCCAGATTCTTTCCCTGCCTTTCCCCCACCCACTCCTCCGACTGACTTTCTCATCCCCGTCACCCAGGCTTTCGCTCACTTTGCATGCTGAGTAACACAGGCTGGTCGTTTCTGAAAAACACAAAAATCCTATTTAGGAATTCTTTACATTTCTTCCTGATGAGAAATTCCTCTCCAAGCTGGAAGACATCTGGTACCCATGGAAGGAAAAATCTATCTGAAGTCTGACAATTTGGATAAAGCCAACTTGAGTGAGACTTGGTCTGTGGCTGGTTTCCAACTGACACATAAATAACTGGGTGTCCCAAAAACATGTACGCAACATGATAGCTAGAGTGATTATTTGAAGGTCAAGTAAATACATTCATATTGAAGAATAAATGTTATAAAAATGATTTAATCAGAATACAAATTCCATCTTAAAATATAATTTTATGTCAAGTGTTCAAACTGTTCTCCCTGCCCGACAACGAACAGCTCCCATTGTCAAAGCACAGAGCTGCAAAACTCACTTAAAGGTTCTCTTGTCATTTCATAACACTTCTTTACTGTTGGACTCTTTAATCCTGTTATGAGTATATACATTTTTTGGAAAAAGTTGCAAAAAAAAGAAGAACTGCTCCAGAATTACAAGCTGTTAAAGGTTTTACATTTTCAGGGGACACCTTGTACATTTACTTGACTCAATGTATAGAAGTGCAAACTCCAGTCAGGAGCTTGGTCAGGTTCCTCGTTTGGACTATAGCACCCAGAATCCCCAATGGGATTTTATTTACCCCTTTCCCCAACTTATTGGATCTTTTTCCCCAAGCCCAATGGGAGATTCTGGGAGTTGCAATCCTACAGAGGAATTTCTTTGATTTCTGCCCAAATGTTATCTTCCGGAAACCATTTTCTGCTTGGAGTTGAAAACAAGAGGGACTCACACAGCTTTCAAGATGTTGTTGGTCTATAACTCCCATCAGCCCAGGCTGGCAACTCCTCTGAATGGTTTGACCCAGTAGGTGGGGACAGCCTAAAGAAGGGGATGTTCCTAGTAGGTGAATTCAGAAAGAGAAGGACTGGAGAGAAGGGCTGCTGTTGCTAGGGGTAAGATTTAGATCGAATAAAGTAGCAGAATTTTTAATTGTGTATTTGTGTGTATGTGCCTTCAAGTAGCCTATTGACTAATGATAACTCCACAAATTTCATGGGGTTTTCTTAGGCAAGAATTACTCAGAGGTGGTTTTACAGGTCCTTCCTCTGAAATACTGCCTACATCACCTGGTGTAAAAAAGTAAATTCTTTACGGTGAAATTTCTGCTGTGCATTTTCACTTGTGTTCTATCTTTTACTTTGGCCTTTGAGATTTGCATTCAAATGTTGCAGTGCTACTGAACGCTGCCATCATGCGCGGCCCTGGCACTCTATATGAGATGCTTGGAACTTTGGAGGCAGTGCATATTTTGCAGTGTAAGTTATGATTTGTTGTACCGTTGTGCTGTGTTGTGTGTGTGTGTGTGTGTGTGTGTGTGCAGCATGTCTCACAAGATGTACACATCCTTAAGAGCTTTAAATTCTGGAGGGAAAAATTGCAGTTTTCCCCCAACAAATGTATACACCGTTAACAGGATTAAAGATTCCAATAGCAGAGAAATGTGGTGAAATTACAAGAGGACTTTTAAGTAAGGTTTGCAGCTCAGTACTTTGAAAATGCAAGCCATGCCTTGCTGTGCTGGGAGAGCAATTTGAACACCTTATATAAAACCACTTTAAGATGAAATTTTAACTCTGATCATTATTTTAAAACTTATTCTTCGATATAAATGTATTTCCTTAGCCTTCAAATAATCACTATTAGCTGCTAAAGGGTGTATGCATTTTTGGAGGGACGTGCTATAATTATGCAGTGTATACTGTATGCCAGTGGTTCTCAGTCTTCCTAATGCCGCAACTCTTTAATACAGTTCCTCATGTTGTGGTGACCTCCAACCATAAGATTATTTATTTATTATTTACAATGCCTCCCCCCACCAGCAAAGGCTGGCTCACCGGCCAGGAAGGGGTGGGGGTCGGGCAGGGAGGGAAAGACGAACCAAGCATCTCCGCTGGGAAAAAACTCTGAGAACCCCCCCTGGGCTCTGCTTCTGCTTCGCTCTCCTTTCTGCTGGGTGGGGGGCAGTGTGGGAAAAGTTTCCAGAGTGTCAACCCTGCTCGGAGGAGGGAGGAATCCCAGCGCCTTTGTCTTTTGCACCAGGCGCAGTTCGCCCCCTGGAAAAGTGCCGCCTTGCAGTCCCCCGGCCCTTTCGCAGCACCCCCCTCCATGGTGAGTGGGGCAGGGGCCGTGGCGAGGAGGGGACCTTCCCCCCCTGCTGCCACCCCCCCCCAAGCTGGTCTGTCAGACGGGAGGTTCTTCCGGAAGCGGAGAAAAGGAGCGATTTCAGTCCCTTCTGAACAGGGGGCAGGAGGACGCGAGCGCGTGGTTCGCGCTTGCGCACCACCACCGAGGAGGAAATGGAGCCTAAGACCATTGGAAATACGTATTTTCCGATGGTCTTAGGCGACCCCTGTGGAAGGGTCATTTGACCCCCAAAGGGGTCACAACTCACAGGATGAGAACTGCTGCTTTATGCCCTCTGTATGTGAGAGAGTTCTGTCCCAGGAACTCCAATGAATACCGGAGTTTGCAAATGTTTTCATCCCAAAGGCATGTCACTGCATTTTAGGTATAAGGCCACAATGCTTTGCACAAGCTGGAAATCATTCATGCAAAGAACTTCCTGACGGTCAGAGCTGTCCGGCAGTGGAATATGCCGCCTGGGAGCGTGGTGGAGTCTCCTTCTTTGGAGGTTTTTAAGCAGACGCGGGTGGCCATCTGTTGGGAATGCTTTAATGGGTGTTCCTACATGTCAGAGGGTTGGACTGGAGGTCTCCTCCAATTCTATGATTCTATAAAGATTGTAGGTAAGGAGGGCCCACTTGTGTATAGGGATTTAAATTGTGATGGTGCTTGCAATATTCAGTTGTAACTGGCCCCATAGTACCTAGAAAGAGGTACACCAGCATGGTCAAAGGTACAAAATCCTGAGAGCTGGAATCTAACAGCAACTGTATATCCCATTTTTCTTCCCACAAGGGAGTAGTCTCAGAGATATGCTTCAGCACTCAAATTTTCAAAGCAAGCTCAATGTATTTAGACACATTTGTTGCTGTTAACTGGTGTCAAGTTAGCTTCAGTTTACAGAGACCCTATAAAATGAGAGACCCCCCCACCAAGTCACTGGGTCTTCAACTATTCTGCTCAAGTCTTGCAGACTCAGGGCTGTGCCTTCCTTGTTTTTGCCTAGCCGCCTCTATATTTATTTATTTATTGATTGATTGATTGGTTTGTTTGTTTGTTTGTTTGTATCCATCCCATCTCTCCATATGGATCGAGGCGGCGAACAACTTACAAATAGCATGTATTTTGAAACATTTCTATACATGCCCCCAACAGGCTGGGTACTCATTTTACCGACCTGCGAAAGGATGGAAGGCTGAGTCAACCTTGAAGCCCGGCAGGATCGAACTCACAACCTTGTGGCTTACAGTACTGGCATTTAACCACTTCTTTTCCTTCTGCCTCCTATGTCTTTTCTAATGAATCATGTCATCTTATGATATGCCCAAAGTATGACAGCCTTGGCTTGGTCAGCTGAGTCTCTTGGAGGAATTCAGGTTTCATTTGCTTGAGGAATCACTCATTGGTTACTTTGGGATCTGTAAAACTGCTCCAGTATGACATTTCAGACTCTTCTGCAAGCTTTTTTCACTGTCCAGGTTTCCCAACCATACCTAGCTATCAGAAATATGATGGCATGGATGAGTCCGAATTTGGGATTCAATGATACACAGGTGAGCAAGATCATGTACTATGACAAATAGAGGTCTTTGGAGCTGTTTTCACTGTTGTTTTCAAATTGTTTCATTAAAAAAAAACCTCCACTGGTGCTAAATATATTGTCTAATTTCACGCATTGCTTCTTCCACAAAATTCAATAAAGATCCATTATGAATTCTGCTCTGGCCAGACCCTATGTGGAATCCTGTGTCCAGTTCTTGGCACCACAGTTCAGGAAGGATACTGACAAGCTGGAATGTGTCTGGAGGAGGGTGTCCAAAATGGTAGAAGGCCTGGAAAACATGAAGCCCTATGAGGAGAGACTTAGGGAGCTGGGTATGTTTAGCCTGGAGAAGGGAAGGTGAAGAAGTGACATGACAGCTATGTTTAAGTATTGGAAGGGATGTCATGTGGAGGATGGAGCAAGCCTATTTTCAGCTGCTTCAGAGACTAGGACATGGAGCAGCGGCTTCAACCTTCAGGAAAAGAGATTCCACCTAAACATTAGGTAGAACTTCCTGATGGTAAGAGCAACTCAACAGTGAAATATGTTGCCTGGGAGTGTGGTGGGGTCTCTTTCTTTGGAGGTTTTTAAACAGAGGTTGGCTGGCCATCTGTCAGGAATGCTTTGATGGTGTATTCCTGCATGGCAGAATGGGGTTGAACTCAATGGCCCTTGTGGTCTCTTCCAGCTCAATGATTCTATGAGTATGAGAAATGTACAGATCATAACTTTTGAACTCATAACAGAGTGTCAGACTGGAGTACAAAGATGAAAAATAGACTGTTACATTACAGCAGGAAACATCTGGGTTGGGGGAGAAACAGAATTGCTCATTGTATAATTTATCATGGGTTTGGACAGGAAGGTGTAATACGCTTAAGTCTGCCAGGAATATGGCTTGGAATTAGGCCATAGCTGGAGTTCACAACAGAGGACAGGACAAAAGTAGAGGGTCAGGCAAGGGATACTTGTACAGTCAAAGGAATCAACTTGGGGGTCAGAAGGATAGAATCATAGAATCATAGAGCTGGAAGACACCCCAGGGGCCATCAAGTCCAACCCCTTGCTATGCAGGAAAACCCATCAAAGCATTCCCAACAGATGGCCATCCAGCCTCTGCTTAAAAACCTCCGAAGAAGGAGACTCAACCACCCTCCATGGAGGCAGCATATTCCACTGCCAGACAGCTCTGACCATCAGGAAGTTCTTCCTGAGGTTCAGGTGGAATCTCCTTTCCTGCAGCTTGAATTCATTGCTCCTTGTCCTAGTCTCTGGAGTGGTAGAGAACAAGCCTGCTCCCTCCTCAACATGACATCCCTTCAAATATTTAAGCATGGCTATCATGTCCCCTCTTAACCTTCTCTTCTGCAGACTGAACATACCCAGCTCCCTAAGGCGTTCTTCATAGGGCATGGCTTCCAGACCCTTCACCATTTTGGATCAGAAGATGGGAACCAGCAGATATAGCCATTTTCACAAAGCAAGTGAGAGAATAAAATCCAATGGGAAACAACCACCCATAGAGGAATGCCATTAAATACAGAGTCTAAGGACAGTCTTATGCTCAAATTAGCTGTACCCCAGAGCAATAAAATTAACAAGAATGTCTGTCTTACCTTTCTTCAGACTATAATGGGACCTGCAACATCTGGGGCCATCAATGTGCCATGATGGCTGGCGGCTCACATTTCCATGGGGCAGGAAATCCATCCCAGGTTTTCCTAGTTTTAAATGAACTGTCCAAGGTGCTGGACCTATTCAGTCATAAGACTCAGCACCTTGGAGAGCATGAATTAATTGTGCTGTTGTGTTGCGTTGCGTTGTGTTCAAGTTGTTTCTGACTTACGGCAGCCGTAAGACAAACCTGCCATGGGATTTTCCGAGGACTGAGAATTTGTGACATGCCCAAAGCCATGCAGTGGGTTTCTACAGCTGAGCCAGGAATTGAACACTGGTCTCCAGGTTTGGACTACATGAACCACTATACCACACTAGGGCCATTTCCGCACTACCCTCTTATAGCGTGATGATTCCACTTTCAACATCCTCTGGAATCCTGGGGTTTCCAGGTTAGGGAGGGGTCAGCTGGCCCCTCCCGAAACTGCAAACCCCAGGATTCCAGAGGATGTTGAAAGTGGAATCATCACGCTATAACAGGCTAGTGCGGAAATGACATGTGTTTAATGTGAGGCTAATAATGCTGACTTAGCTCAGAGAAGGAATAGTGTGTGTGTGTGTGTGTGTGAGAGAGAGACCCTGCATTCCTTCCTTCCTTCCTTCCTTCCTTCCTTTCTTTCTTTCTTTCTTTCTTTCTTTCTTTCTTTCTTTCTTTCTTTCTTTCGATACCACTTAAACGAATTTCCCAAACTACAGACTCCAAACTATGAAATTTCAAATTACTACAGACTCCAAACTATGAAATTTCAAATTTTATTTGTGGTGTGTTTTCTCAACCCGAAAAAGAAAGAAAGAAAGAAAACGAAAGGAAAAAAAAATTGCATTTCTGCTTGCAATTCAAATGCTAAAGGGTGAAATGTACATTCTTTTTTTTATATAATTTTATTCAAATTTCAACAAATAAAACAAACAATAATCTCTGCAGTGCTTACATGTAATGTTTTTCCTTCTTCCTTTCCTTTCTGGATTACAATTATTGATATTCCCTCTATTTATTATATCACATATCGCAATAAAATGTTAACAATCTATAGTTTGTTAGTTCCTGCTGAATATCTCTACTTTACCTGTTACATGATATTTCTTTAACTGTTAAGTGTATAATAATTGTTATCATGAAAAATGTAGTACCCTCTGTCTACCCCCAACCCAAATCTGTAACAATCTTCCACTCTTTGGCCATTTCTGCACTACAGTGTTAAACTGCTGCTATTCCCCTTTCAGCGCCCTGTGGAATTCTGGGGTTTGTAGTTTACTAAGACCAAAGAGCTCTTTGGCTGAGAATTCAAGGTGCCCTTCCCTAAACTACAAACCCCAGAATTCCATAGGAGGCTGATAGTGGAACAGCAGCACTTTAACACTTTCAATCTTTGTGTAAGTATGTCCGCATTTCTGTTCTCCATAAAAGCTGTCCACCACTGTTCCGTTGCGGGTGTAGTTTCATTTTTCCAAAGTCGTGCATATTCGATACGGGCCGTCGTCACCATGTACAATATAATTCTCCAATGTCTCTTAGCTGCCGTTCCGTCTAGTATATGTGTCGTGTTTAGCAAGTAAAATTCAAGTGTCATCCCAAATTGAATCTTCAAAATTGAACTTATTTTCTTATGTATTTCTTTCCAGTATTTTTGTGCTCTAGGACACGGCCACCACATATGAAATAGTGTACCAGAGTTCTCTTGACATTTCCAACATTGACCTGTACCTGTCTTATAAATTGTCTTTAGTTTTTCTGGTGTCATGTACCATCTGTGAAATAGTTTATGGCAGTTTTCTTTTAAGTTTTGGGCAGCGGTGAATTTCTGTGTTCGTTGCCAACTCTGTTCCCACCGTTCTAACTGTATTGAGTGTCCAACATTTTGTTCCCATGGTATCATTGCAGCTTTAACTGTCTCCTCCTCACATTCTTGGTGTAAAATTTCTTGGTACAAATATACTAATAAATGTGATGGGTTTTCTCTTAACATTTGCAATAAGTGAATTTGTGCCTTTTGTTGTATTCCATAAGTTTGTACTTCCATCTGAAATCTTTCCATTAGCTGTCTATAGGGAAACCCGCTTAATTTTATTCCTTCAGTTTCCAATTTCTCTCTTGATTTCATCTTCACACCGGAGTCTTCTGTTATGTCTAATAAGTCTTCATATCGTAACCATTTATCTGTATCTTTCCATCTCCCAAAAAAAGCTTCTTGCAGGGAGACATAAGCCATTTCCGCAGTAGCCTGCTATAGCGCGATGATTCCACTTTCAACTTCCTCTGGAATCCTGGGGTTTGCAGTTTCGGGAGGGGCCAGCCGGCCCCTCCCGAAACTGCAAACCCCAGGATTCCAGAGGAGGTTGAAAGTAGAATCACCGCGCTATAACAGGCTAGTGCGGAAATGGCCATACATTCTTACATTTTGTTTAACATTCAAAATGTCTGTGCTGCTTGCAAAGGCAGAGGAACTCGGACTCTGTCTGTGCTGAATCCACAGCCTGGTAAAATGGCATTTTTGGATCACATCTCCCCAAATCCATCAGCCAGCAAGGGTGCTGGTCGTACTGGCTGGGGATTCTGGGAGCTGTAGTCCAAAAAATATCTTCCCCAATTCTGGATAAAACTCTTGAAGTTCATGCAGCATCTTAAACACCAACCAATGTAAAGAGACATGAATGATTCACAGGCTGGCATATAATATATTCTGTAAAAATCGTTCTGGATCGTTCCAAGGAGCCCTGGTGGCGCAGTGGTTAAATGCCAGTACTGCAAGCCCAAAAGGTTGTGAGTTCGATCCTGCCGGGCTCCAAGGTTGACTCAGCCTTCCATCCTTCCGCAGGTCGGTAAAATGAGTACCCAGCTTGTTGGGGGCAATTAGCTAAAAAAATGCGTTGTAAACCGCTTAGATAACACTCAGTTGATAAGCGGTATAGAAATAAATGCTATTGCTATATATTGCCTAACCCAGCATCCTTTCTCCAATAGCAGCCAAACTCTGACAACAGATCAGCTCATGTTGCTCTCCCCTGTCACTTCTTCTCAGCATCAAGATTTTAGTGGTAGACTCCCCCTGTTCATGGAGGTTTCACGTAGCAGTCAGAGCACATTAGAACTTGAGAAAGTTATCTTTTGGGGCTCCAACTTCCAGAACCCCCACTAGCCTTGCTGCGTGGAAGACATGAGGAATACTGAACGGTCTTTATAAATATTTGGCAAACCGTATCTCCTTGTATGAGCTGGCCCAGGCTTTGAGACCCCTGGGCCTTCTTTCAGTCCTGCCACCATCACAAGAATGGTCGGTGGGGATGTTAGAGAGGACCTTCTTGGTGGCTGCCCCTAGACTCTGGAACCCCCTTCCCGGGGAGTCCAAAAGAGTCCTTGCAGAGGCCGGCTAAAGTTTTTTTATTCAGACAGGCTTTTAAAACAGAAAATTTTAAAAGAATGGGCTGGGGGGTGCTGTTTGTTTTAACTGAACTGTTTTTAGAACTTTTTATCTTTTTTTTTTTTTAATTGCATTTTATTCTTTTAACTGAGGTGTGGATTGTTTTAAGGCCATGCAGAGTTTAATTCTATTTTAATTATTCACTTTTTGTATGGTTTTAATTGTATTGTTTTTTCAAAATTGTGGGCTACTTTGAGTCCTAGTTTTGGGAAAAAGTGGGATATAAATCATCATCATCATCTAATTGATTTAAAAAAAAAACACACCTTGTGACCCTGTTTATGACTTAATTTCTTTTCTTGACCTGCATTGGAAACCGCTATAGTGATTAAAGGCACAGGTGATGTGAATAACATCTGAATGGGCTTTCTTTGAAACAGAGCCTCAGAAATATTCCCCTTTCATGCAAAAACTCATAGACTTTCCCAAAGTCAGGCTGTACTTGCTGAGAAGTTCTGCGAACTGTAATCTAAAATGAAAAAGAAAGCTTTCTAGAAGTGTGTGATGCAGCAGCTAAAACTGCCAATGCGATTCTGGGCTGCATCAACAGGAGTACAGTGTTGAGGTCAAGGGAAGTAACAGTACCATTCTATGCTTCAAGAAGGATATTGCTAAGCTGGATTGTGTCCAGAGGAGGGCAAGCATAACGGTAAAAGGCCTGGAAACCATGAAGCCCTATGAGGAGCGACTGAGGGAGCTGGGAATGTTTAGCCTTGGAGCGGAAAAGATTAAGAGGTGACATGATAGTTAGGCTTAAATATTTGAAGGAATGTCATTTGTAGGATGGAGCAAGCCTGTTTTCTGCTGCTACAGAGACTAGGACATGGAGCAATGGCTTCAAACTTCAGGAAAAGAGATTCTCTCTAAACATTAGGAGCTGGGGATGTTGCTGCATTGGATGAAGGAGGGTCTGTTTAGCTGCCAGTTTGGTGCAAGGAGGATGAGGTTTCCAGCCCCCCCGTCAGCAAGGAAGGCTGCAATGCTCACAAGCAGAATCCTTATTACACTTCCTTGTCACAGCCTCACTCTGAGATAGGATGGGGTTTGGAACATCCTCTTGCTTGCATCCTGATCCTTTGCTTAATAAGGCTGCTGGATCTTAATGGGGGCTTTTTTGGGGGGGGTCAGGTTGGGAGACATTACCTAGGCCATTTCCGCAGTGGACTGTTACAGTGCTATTATTCCACTTTCAACATCCTATGGAATCCTGGGGTTCCATAGGATGTTGAAAGTGGAATAATGGCACTATAACAGTCTATTGCAGAAATGGCCTTCGTTATGCTTTCCTTAACTAAACTGACGTAGGCTATCACTGTTCATTTTCTGGACAAACACAGCAAAATCTCTCTGGTCATTTCTGCACTGGACTGTTATAGCACTATTATTCCACTTTCAACACCCTATGGAATCCTGGGGTTTGCAGTTTCAGGAGGGACCGGCCAGCCCCTCCCAAAACTGCAAACCCCAGGATTCCATAGGACGTTGAAAGTGGAATCATAGCGCTATAACAGTCCAGTGCGGAAACGGCCCTCATTAAGTTTGCTCCGGCTGACTAAACCGGCATTCGTTATGGGATTAATCTATAAGATTTTTTTTTACCAAGACTAACCAGCCAAACTTTCAAGGGGTTCCACTTCCCTTTCTTTCCGCATTGCGTTGGCAAACACACAAGAATCCCTGCTGTTTCCATCTGACTTTTTGGCACTCACGTACAGCAATATTCCCGGGTCTCTCTGAAAGAAACAGCTTGGCCCCCAACATCTTGAACCAGACGCATGAACCAGGGCAACTCGAACCAGACACACACATCTGCGAGGCAGGCAAGCCATCCTCCTCTTGCAAAAGGGGGAAAAAACACTAAATTTGGGGACAATGGCCATTTCCACACTAGACTGTTATAGCGCTATGATTCCACTTTCAACATCCTATGGAATCCTGGAGTTTGCAGTTTAGGGAGGTGTCTTTTGCAGTGAGAATGTCACTGCTGGCCGGCCCCTCTCGAAACTGCAAACCTTAGGATTCCATAGGATGTTGAAAGTGGAATCATAGCGCTATAACAGTCCAGTGCAGAAATGGCTAATGTCTCCAAAAGGGGCTTTCAGGGACTGACAATTCTTAGAAAAGCTCACCCCGTCAATACGAGAGAAGAAGTCGGCATGCAACCCCCACGCACCGAGAACTCCAGGAAACCAGCTGAGGTTTATTTTTTTTTAATGTTTTTTAAAAAAATAAATATTAGATTGGTCTGGAACATGAAGTGAGCATCACAAGCTTCTCTGCAAATCATTAGCTAGGCTGGTGCTCTGACGGATGAGTCCTGAGGACAGAGATCGAGAGAGCGAAGGAAGCCAAGGACTAATCTATGAGGAGTGATCTCTGCTCACCCACTCCCCTTCTTGGGTGACTTAACTTTTTCTCTTGGCTTGCTTTCTCTCAGTCAGCTCCGATGCCTCTGGCCAGCACATGTATGCGTGTCTCTGTGGCTCCCGTGGAAAGAACCCCGTTTGACATTCTCACTGCAAAGGACACCTCTCCAAAACAAGAAAACCAAAAGGATCCCAACATTCTCGCCTCAACACTAGGTGAGTACAAGAGATATTTTTTTTCTTTTTGTCTGGCGGAGCCATGGGTGGGAGGAAATCTAAGCAGATGTTTGCCCTGATAAATAAATTAATAAAGGGATCTGTCTGAATTCTTTGACTCCTTCCGGAGACTCTGACTGCGTCGGGTAAAAAGAACATCTGCTCTTTATTTGGCTATTCTTTTTAACGAAGGAAAAATCAACTGGATGGCGGGCACAAGGAAGCAATTTGCAATTCTCGCATCCTATGGAGGAAAAGGAAGGACAGGGTTTGGACTGTACTCCTAGAGTGGGGCTATTCAATTCCATGGGGCTTGTTTTTGAGTCAATGTGCTTTGGCTTGCGCTGCATCCCATGAACATTGAGAAGGCTTGAAAGTACAATTCTATGTATGTACTTACCTAGAGGTGGTATGGGGTAGTGGTTAGGTTGCTGAAGAGGGTCTTAGATTCTAACCCTCCCTGAGTCATAAAACTCACTGGGTGATCCTGGACCAGTCCCTTTTGCTGTCTCTGAACCTTAGCTACCTCGCAGGATTGTTGTAAGATCAAGGATGGGCAGGAGAGCATCGGCGCCACCTTGAGATCATTGGGGGAAATGTTAACTGATAAATAAAATGGACAAAGAATGAACACAGTGAGACTTTCTTTCTGGAAGCCATGAAGCCCTATGAGGATAGACTTAGAGAGCTGGGTATGTTTAGTCTGCAGAAGAGAAGGTTAAGAGGGGACATGAGAGCCATGTTTAAGTATTGAAGGGATGCCATGTAGAGGAAGGAGGGGGCTTGTTTTCTGCCGCTCCAGAGACCAGGACAAGGAGCAATGGATTCAAGCTGCAGGAAAGAAGATTCCACCTGAACCTCAGGAAGAACTTCCTGACAGTCAGGGCTGTCCGGCAGTGGAATCTGCTGCCTCGGAGTGCAGTGGAGTCTCCTTCCTTGGAGGTTTTTAAGCAGAGGCTGGATGGCCATCTGTCGGGAGTGCTTTGAGGGTGTTCCTGCATGGCAGGGGGTTGGACTGGATGGCCCCTGTGGTCTCTTCCAACTCTACGATTCTATGATTCTATGATTCTTCAGAGTTAACGTGTTTTGGTTAGTTTTGGGAAATTTGACTAGGTTGTACTCTGTGTGTGCATGTGTCTGTTTTCAATCTGTGTAATGGAGGAAGGATTAAAACGGAAACATGATTCTGAATAGAAACAGGTGGGATGTCATTAGAGCAAAGGAACTTGGCTGCAATGGGTACTTATATCTTGTTCCACGTGTTACATGACTGGGAACTGAAATTTGCCAACCGATTGCTTTAAGACAGGGATGGCAACTGTGCAGCTTCCAGATGCTGCTGGACCACAGCGCCTGGCATTCTTCATGTTGTCCAAGGCTGCTGGGAGTTGCAGTCCAACAACATCTGGAAGGCCACATGTTTCCACCCCTGCATTAAAGAGTGGCAGATGATGTTGGCTTCTTCGTAAATTCACCTCTGCTCTGTACTTGTGTGTGTGGGTTCACCATATTCCAGGTGTTTCAAATGTACACTAAAAACAGTTTAGGGCAGGGTTGGGTAAAAGAAGCCCCCAGATGTTGCTGGACTGCAGCCCCTAGCATTCCTCACTATGATGGCTAAGGCTGCTGGGAGCTGCAGTTCCATGCCCTCTGGGCTAAAAATAAGTCAAATACACACACAACTAAAATATAATGTGATGATGCCTTGAGCTCTGCGTTCTGCACCATGTCCTCTCTCATGGGAACGAGGAGACATGAGCCGAGCTGGTTCCCAGTGGAGCCATCTTGGAGCTGATGTCCGTCAGGAGGCTTGGCCCCATCCTTGAGATCTTCCAACCTCACTCCCAGCATATGAGGTGCAGCTTAGGGAGGTGGGGGTGTTTAGCCTAGAAAAGAGAAGGTTAAGGGATAACATGATAGCGATGTTGAAATATTTGAAGGGATGTCATATGGAGGGTGGAGCAAGCTTGTTTTCTGCTGCTCTGGAGATTAGGACATGGAGCAATGGCTTCAAACTTCAGGAAAAGAGATTCCACCTAATCATTAGGAAGAATGTCCTGATGGTAAGAGCTGTTCAACAGTGGAATATGCTGCCTGGGAGTGTGGTGGAATACTCTTCTTTGGTGTTTTTTAAATGGAGGCTAGATGGCTATCTTTTGGGAGTGCTTTGATGGTATATTCCTGCATGACAAGAGGGTTGGACTGGATGGTTCTTGAGCTCTCTTCCAACTCTATGATTGAATGCTCTGTTTTCGTCACTCACATTATGTGCACGTTGATTCATTGTTCATTAAGGCTGCAATCTGATACTTCTCCATCTGTAAATAAGTCCCATCAAAGTGAATGAGCTAATCTCTGTGAAAACATAGAAGCAAAGAGAATGTGAAAGGACCACAAAGGACACCTCGTCCAACCTCCTGCCATGTAGAAATACATTGTGAAAGCATTCTGGAGAAATAGCTATCCAATCTCTGTTTAAAGACCTCTAAAAAAGAACAGTCTACCATAATCCAAGGCAGTCTATTGCACTGTTGAACAGCTCTCCCAGTCAATAAGTTCTTCCTCATGTGCAGAAGAAGCCACTTATCCCTCTCTTTGAATCCATTGCTCCATGTCCTAGCCTCTGGAGCAGCAGAAAATGACCTGGCTCCATTTTCTACATACCGTCCCTTCAGGCATTTAAATATGGCCATTATTTCATATCTCAGTCTTCTCTTCTTTATGTGTGAAATTGTACTGTAAATAAATCCGAGCATGAGAGTCTCCCGCAGTGATTCTCGGGGGATATTTGCAAAAGGATTGATGGAGAACATTTCCAAAAGAAACATTGGGTCATCTAGTGGAAATGACTGGTAGCAGATTGCAAAGAAAGTACCTTTCAAACATGGCATAGGCCATTTCCGCACTATACTCTTATAGCGCGATTATTCCACTTTCAACATCGTATGGAATCCTGGGGTTTGCAGCTGGCCCCTCCTGAAACTGCAAACCCCAGGATTCCATAGGATGTTGAAAGTGGAATAATCATGCTATAAGAGTGTAATGCGGAAATGGCCTTCATACTTACACAGTGGAAGTCTACTCGGATGTAATTATATGGGGGTTGCAGTACACAAGTCTTCTGCTAAATACCAGCATTGCACAGTTGAAGGGATATCTGTCCATGTTTGTTTGTTTTTTTAATTGTCCCCTTGTGCAAGGGGGGAATATACAGTGGGTGTTTCTGCCGTCCCAGTAAATGTCATCAAAGGCAGTGACAAATGGTTACACGCGATCCAAGAATGCATAACTGTATGGCTGGAATTCTGTTGCTTAATCCCAACTAGAATAGACCCATTCAGCCATTGAATCGTAGAATCGACGACCATTTCCGCACTGGACTGTTATAGCTCTATGATTCCACTTGCAACATCCTATGGAATCCTGAGGTTTGCAGTTTCAGGAGGGGCCGGCTGGCCCCTCATGAAACTGCAAACCCCAGGATTCCATAGGATGTTGCAAGTGGAATCATAGCATTATAACAGGCTAGTGAGGAAATGGCCCTAGAGCTGGAAAAGACCACAAGGGCTATCTAGTCCAACCCTATTTTGCCATGCAAGAAGACATGTTCAAAACACTCCCAACAGATGGCCATCCAACCTCCGTTTAAAAACTTCCAAAGAAGGATATTCCACCACACTTCATTGAGGCAGCATATTCCACTGTCAAACTGCTCTTATTGTCAGGAAGTTCTTCTTAAAGCTGAGGTGTGATCTCTTGCTTGAATCCATTGCTCTATGTCCTAGTCTCTGGAGCAGCAGAAAACAAGCTTGCTCCATCCTCCATAGGACATCATTTCAAATATTTAAATATTTAAATACTCAGCTCTCCTTCCTCTGGACGCCATTCAATTGTTGAGCGGTGACACAACACATAGGTGAATCAGTTGATTCAGTGGCTGTGCTCCAGTCTGGACTAATGATAAGATTTAGATCCATGTTAAAGGTTTACACTCATGGAACTCTATTTACGCAACCATTAAATGTATGGGTCTGTTTCACAAGGGGGGAAAAAAGTACAACTGCAGAGGTAGGGCTTTATGACACCCATATGATTCTAATCAGTGCCATGAGATGTGGCACAGCTGATAGCTTAATGGCTTCAAAGGAAGATGAGATCATGAAAGCAGAGGAAAAGGTCTATCAATGCGGTGAGGCTGTCTAAATGGAACCACTGTGTTCAGAGGTACTATGCTGGAGTGAAGAATCGAAATTGGGCAAGAGAGCCAGATCTTTCCTCCATAATTTGGAGGACCTCAAGGATGGGGCCTAGTTGCCTGATGGACATCAATATTTAGGTGGAATCTCCTGTAGTTTGAAGCCATTGTCCCATGTCCTAGTCTCTGGAGCAGCAGAAAACAAGCTTGCTCCATCTTACATATGACATCCTTTCAAATATTTAAGCAAGGCTATCATGTCACCTTTAACCCTTCTCTTCTCCAGGCTAAACAAACCCAGATCCCTAAGCTGCTTCTCATAGGGCTTCATGCTTTCTAGGCCTTTTGCCATTTTGGTTGTTCTCTTCTGGACATGTTCCAGCTTCCTGATATCCCAATTCCCAACTGTAGTGCCCAGAACTGGACATGGTATTCCAGGTGAAGTCTGACCAAAGCAGAATAGAGTGGTACTATCACTTTCCTTGACCTGGACACAATACTCCTGTTGATGCAGCCTAGAATCGCATTGGCATTTGGCATTGCTGCATTACACTGCTGACTCAAGACATTTCTGCATTAGACTGTTATAGCGGTATTATTCCACTTTCAACCTCCTATGGAATCCTGGGGTTTGCAGTTTCGGGAGGGGTCAGCCGGCCCCTCCCGAAACTGCAAACCCCAGGATTCCATAGGAGGTTGAAAGTGGAACAATAGCGCTACAACAGTCTAGTGTGGAAATGGCCTCAGTTATGCACATCAGGTCTAGGAACTTGCACAAATGTGAGCTGACATCCCATTGATGATGCATGCAGGCATATGTTCCCCTACAAGAGTGGACAAGTCTGTCAATCTACAATGGTCATATTCATCCCAAGGTTGTAAAAGCAGTTCTACATGTGGCAGCACCATAGAGGGCGGTTAATTGTGCATTGATGCACATCAGGGAGCATTG
>CAOLHI010005127.1:0-83100 GCA_948474755.1 Ctenosaura bakeri
ATATTCTTTTTCTTCCCCATTTGTCAAATTACAGCAGATGTTCTTCTTTTAATTAATAACCAGCATTCAGTGACCTATCACTCACATCAACATTAATTAAAATAAGCTCAAAGAGAGCATGCATGTGTATTTTATCAATAGTGTTGGAAAATAATTAACACAGGTTGCTGAAGTACACTTTGCCACTGACCTTTTAACTGAATATGAAGACTCTTGAGGTGTGATGTTAAAATGCACTACCTCTTAGCTTTTAAGATCAAACTAATCTTTCAAGAGCAGTCAAGGGAATGGTTTATGATTAATTTCCTTTTTTTAAAAGTGACAGAAAACAGGGCTGAAATATCTCTAGTAGTAAAAGATTTCTCACAAATAAAGGGAATAGCATCATTGACTAAAACAGCCATGTGATTAACAAGGTATTTGAATGGGGAGACATTTAAGCAAGAAATGTTCTCTAAATAAAATGGATTTGGATATGATCCACACCTCTACCACACTGAATGAAAACAACATTCTCCAACACCCGTGCAAACAGATGAAGCATCAGCAAAGCCCAGATCTACCCTGGATGAAGCAATCATAAAGCATAAATAAGACCATAGACAGGATAACAGGCACAGTTGTTCCTAGCTTTGTTGAGTGAGGTAAACCAATATAATCCTTAAGGTTTAGAAAAGAAGGAAAGGGAGATTAGGATCAAACATTGTCAGGAATCATAAGTGAAGAAAACTGTCAAATTATGCTATATACATTACACATCTAAAAATTTAGCCTTTTGCCACAATGTGCATCTATTTCCAGACATTTCTGAAGCTGGATTTGTTGCCATAGGCAATGTACCACTGTAATAATTACTGTTATGTTATATGATTTGTGTGTGTGTATACCTTCAAGTTGCCTATCAACTTATGGTGACTCCATGAATTTCATAGGGTTTTCTTAGGCAAGCAATACTCATATTTGTGTGTAAATCATCTATAATTTTATAAAGCAGAAATGCACGGAAATAAATATTTTAGTATTATGTACTATGTATTTTATTGTTGATATGGTCAGTTGACTAATCAATAAATGTTGATGATGATGATGCATGGAAATAAATAAAGCAATGATATTTTGAGCATCTCTAGTTTCGTATGTCATTTAAGCCCATTTTGCTCTGTCATGTATGCTCAGAGTTCAGTCTGTTGCTAATATGGCTGGCACTTGCTCTTCCCTCTCACACTAGATCAAAAAATAAAAGATCTGGGTTATCCTATATAGCTCTTATACAGGACAGGACTTTTAGCCCCAAATATTGGATATCCCATATAAAGTAGGACACTTGGAAGTCCTAATCCATGGACAACCCAAGTTCCCTTCATCAAAGGGTTGCAAAAGTTAGCAAGGGAGACATCATGCCAATATTGTGCTCAAATATTGGCAGAGGCAAGGGATAAGATGTCACCTCTTTTCCTAGTCCTCATGCAGACTGACTGCTGACATACTAACAATAGACTAGTGGCCTCTATTCAAGTAAGAGGATACTTCAATGGGCCCAGGACAAACTGATTTATATATGCAGCCTTGTCCTTCAAAGGGCAGAAACAACTGAAATGTTTATAAGATTAGCTCTGCTTACTTTATTCAGGCCTGATTATTTGCTAATTCCCACTACCATTAACGCTGAGGCATGTGGTGACTGGTGATATGGTAGCATTTGGTCTTTGTGCGCAGATAAATCACTCAGCTTTAGGCCATTTCCTCACTACCATGTTATCATGCTATTACTCCACTTCCAGCATCCTACAGAACCCTGGAATTTGCAGTTTAGGGAGGGGCATTTAGAATTTTCAGCCAGAGAGCTCTTTGACCTCAGTAAACTACAGACCCCAGAATTCCATAGGATGTTGAAAGTGCAATAATAGCACTATAACAGTGTAGGGCAGAAATGTCCTCAGTGTTTGTTGTCTTTTCCATTGGTTGTAAAACTTTTATTTTAAGTTACCTACCTATACGGCTGTATTTTTCTCATTAACAAGGGATCATACTGATCATGCTACTAGGGATCATGCTAATTTATTTACTGTTCTACGTACAATTTGTACTGAAAACATCCTTAGGACCTTTTCCAAATGGTCGAATAAATAAATACAGAAGTGTTAACATCAAAAGTTCTGGGACACAGGAGCACATGTGCCAGGCTCTGGGAGTTCAAAGAAGACTCAGAAGTCTTATAAGTCTGTTCTGTCCTGTTCTCAGCCTCCTTGTTGTAGTTCATACCCAGTCATCTTACGGGCAGTGCAGGCCGTACCTTTTGAAGCTGGGCAAGATATCTCCCTTTCCAGGTTTCCAGGTTTTTTTGTTTGTTTATTTGTTTGTTTTTTAAACCTATGTGCACTGTTTTTGTAGGGATCGGGAGAACTGGCTTTGGGTATGGCTATTTACATAGGCAGTCACTGGAAGATAGGTGGGGGAGCAATGATGGTGAACACCTCCAAACACCTATTTGGTGAAGGGGATATCACCAGACTTTTTGTGTGATTACAGGGCACAAGGGGTGGAAAGGTGACTGTCCTTGGGATATTTTCACTTTACACTTTCACTTTGAGGTGTCCAGTTCTGGGCACCTCAAGTCAAGAAGGATATCAACAAGCTGGAGCATGTCCAGAGGAAGGTGACAAAAATGGTGAAGGGACTGGAAGCCATGACTTATGAAGAGCAGCTTAGGGAGCTAGGTATGTTTAGTGTGCAGAAGAGAAGGTTAAGGGGACATGATAGCCATGTTTGTCCTCCAGGCTTAATTTGAAGGGGTGTCATGTCAAGGAGGGAGTGGGCTTGTTTTCTGCTGGTCCAGAGACTAGGACAAAGAGCAATGGATTTAAACTGCAGGAAAGGAGATTCCACCTGAACCTAAGGAAGAACTTCCTGATGGTCAAAGCTGTTTGGCAGTGGAATATGCTGCCTCAGAGTGTGATGGGATCTCCTTCTTTGGAAGTTTTTAAGTAGGGGCTGGATGGCCATCTGTTGAGAATGCTTTGATATGGGTTCCTGCATAGCAAGAGGTTGGACTGGATGTCCTCTGTGGTCTCTTCCAACTCTATGATTCTATGATATCATGAGATCTGGTGAGAGGGAGGTTTGGAAGGCCTCCTTTATTGATGGCTGGCTGGGCGCCGAGCCAGAGCTTGGCTGGTATCTGAGCTTGGGTGCTTCATCAATAGGTGGCTGAGGGAGAAGGTCACCTTACCTACCTTACCTGGAACCACTTTAGGCTCCTCTTCCCTGCTGATCATTAAAATTCAATTTAAAATTTAAGTACTGAATAAAGTAACCATTTAGGTATCCACCTTTGTTGTCTGGTCTCGTTATGTCTTGATGGTTGGCAAAACATTTTATAAGATGTTCTGAAAATATATTGGACACTGCTGTTCTCCAGATCAGGCTATCAAAAAAGGATTGAATACAGTGATCAAGGAAAAGTCTAAAGGAGAATTTTGTCCTCCAGGCTTAATTTACAGGTTTTTAAAATATATATATATATCTGTCTGTCTTTAGGAGACGTCAAACAGTTTTGAAGATATGACACAGTTATGTCAAGAGAAAGTAAATTATTTCTGCTCTTGGTTGGTCAGTTCACGTCAAGAGCTGACTAACTTTTCATTTTTCTTGATTCCTCAGACATCATTCCTGCATTTGTCAAAACCAGATGCAAGTTGACAGCAGAGAGGTTACTGAGGTGGGAGGCAGGATAAAATACATGTTTTCTAAAGGACTCCTCTGCCCCAAGTTTCCCTCTTCAAAACTACATTAAATATTTAGAATAGAATGACTAAAGACTAACACAGAACATGTGCTAAAATTATGTCAACTCTGTCAAATGCACAATAAATGTGTTAATCAAAGATTAGAGAAAATGCACACTATGCATTCACAGTTCATGGATTTGTGTCAGTGGGTGTTGTTTTCAGATTAGAATGTTCAGAAAGTAGCTATGTATCACCTATTGGCGATAAACTCTTGACATGAAATAGCACTATCCAAGAAAGAGAATATTAAGAAAAAGTTGTTTACCTGTTCTGATCCAAAGTGCATAGGCAGGAGTGGAAATTGCTAATTATCAATAAGAAAGGGTATAAGATTTGTCACATCTCAGGACTATTTATGAATTTTTTTGTTTACACAAAATTTCAAGGAAAACAGTTGGTTTTCTTTAAAAAAATAGCAAACCAAGAAGTCCCAAAATATGAAGAAAAAAAGTGTGCAAAATTTTGTTCATTCATGAATAGTAGAACAAAAGTGCATAGTAGGCTATGAATAAAATCTAATTTTTAAAAGTATAATACATAAATTCTATCAAGCTGATTATTGCTTACATGGATTTGGGCCATATTGCTGCAAGAAAAGCATACAAATTTCTAAATTGGTTCTGCCAAAAGTAAACTGAAATTAGTACGGGGGGTGTGGGGTTCTAAGAATGTAATATCTCTAGTAAGACCAGATGCAGTACAAGCCTCAGGCTTGTACTTTGAACACCAATGGCCCCTGGAATAGATGCCAAAACTACTACCTGCAGCACCTGTCTCAACCTGTGCCTCGGTCCCCAAGAGCAGTTCACTCCTCCAAATTGCTATGCTATTAAAAGAGGAGAGAAACATAAGCCACATATGAAAATCTGCTGTCATTTGTGAATCTAATTTAGAAATGCATGTAGAGCACTCTGAATATAATATCACAAAGAGACAATTCAGAAAGTTCTTGATGAGGGCTACAGGTTGGCTAAGTTGAGATGAACCAAAAAACCTCCTGGATGTGTTTTTAAGTGATACTTTTAAACGAAATGCAATATATAAGCTTTTCTTTAAAAACTAATGGTTGGTCTTGAGGAAGCATACAGCACTGAGCTCAATCTCAACAACTACAAAAATGACGCAGGTAGAAGACCTCTCAGTTTTTTCCTTAGCTAAAGGAAACACTGTTTTAGCTCAGGGCAGCCTACAAACCAAACAAAAAGTCATCTGCAGGGACTAAGCATGCACCTCTCCCTAAAGTCCATTGAAAAGAAATCTAAATGCCTCAAAAAGAGATCAGGAAACAGAACATCTCATTGGTTGCACCCTAATCTAAAGCACCCTATTCAATAATGAAGACAACAATAAAGGTGAAATGGATAAGTAATCACTAGGGCACAAACAGCCAAAAATAGCCTTCCAAATTCCTACACTCCTGACAACAAGCCAGCTATTGTTGCTTTCATTGCTATAAAATTGCTAGATTGTGCCCAAAAGAGAACTACAAAACACATCTTCCCTCCTTGCCACACAGAAACAAATGGCCTTCAGCTTTATATAGACCTAGGGAAGGAAGGAAGTCTTGTGAGACTCATTGATCAGGCAAGACTTCATCCCAGGCTGTAGGAAAGAGATGGACAAAATTGTACCCAGCATAACACCCAGAGAAATGGACTTCTTCCAAGCCAGAGTGATAGCAGAAGGAAAAAAATAAGAGCAACTCATCACTCTCTCATTTTGCAAAAGGGATTAAAAGAATAAATACTTTTCTGAAAACAAATCTGAATGCCACAATCCAAATACAAAATATGTTTTCCTCCTTTTCATCTTGTTATCACTCAATACCTGCAGCAGAGCACTAGGCACAGCACTTGAAACATTTCAGTTTCCAGGAGTCTGAGCCTGTATGGTAAGGGATTTCCAGAGCTGTAGACAAATATTACCTGGAGAGACAATAAAATTATAGATATTATAGCGCTATAGGTTCAAATAAATCTATTCATTTAGCATCTATATTTATCGTAACTGCTGCCCTTTCGCAGCTGATGGCTTCAACAATCTTTCTAACTTGACCAGCAAAAAAAAAAGTTTGTACAAGTGTAGAAAAAGAAACATAAAATATCAGTCCTTTAAAAGAGCAACAGAAATCTTGATGAGCTGTTCCATTCATATGCAGGATGTGTATATTTATAAAATCTCTGTCTGCAGACATCCCTTCCTTTCTTCCCTCCAGTCCAATCACCTTCCTTCCTTCCTTCCTTCCTTCCTTCTTTCCAGTCCTGGTTTTATAAAGTGCTGAGAGGTAGCCATTGCTTTGCTTATCTTTTTTTTAAAAAATGTGTTAAATTGTACATGTTTCTAGAACATTCTGTCTCAATTAACTAAAGCACATTTGAGCAGTGTTTTGTGAACATTTTGCATTTTTATGGCACTTTTCAAATATGCACATCTTCTTTTCAGATGTGTCCAGAGTCATACATCAGTGTAAAGATTCTGGAATGCAAATACCATGCACCTTGCAGACAATCCAGGGAGCACAGACTATGACAAGCTTGCCATTTTTATTTTTTTATTTTTTACAGAAATCAGACTCCTTCCACATTCCTATTTCATTCTGAAAACTGGAACTAGTTTGTCCTATAATGTTTGGTTGAATTACTGGCATCTTTTCTAGCATACAGTGAGTTTTGGAGTCACTATCAAATTGTCATCAATGTGGCACTAGTTGCTTAAAGAATTGAGGGATTCTATTGCTGCTTTATTTTCAGTAACCAGCTTCTTCCAGCTTATCCCTAGAGTTGTAGCGATAAGGAGGATCAAAATGAGTGCACTGCCCTACAAATAAGAATTCTTTCTCCAATGAGATTTTCTTTCAGTTCCCACATTATAGTATTGTAATAACTTAAAACTTAAGTTGAACATTTATAAATGCAGCCTAGGGGCTCAAAGAAAAGGTGAAGCCAAAGAAAGGACAAGCAAATATAGGAGGTCTAGCTGTGAATCATTTTCAATGTCATACCCTCTGCTCTGATAGAAATTTGGAGACTGAAGGGAAATTTAATTTGATATATTATATATATATATATATTTTATATATATATATATATATATATAATAAGAAAAGAAAAAAATGAAAAAATTATATAACATGATAAACATAAAAGTGAAGGGGAAAAAAGTTACAAAAATATTGCTTACATTTCTATTTCTCTCCAAATCCTTTACATAATATACTTATTCAACATATTATAAATCATACTGATTATATATTTCATTTCATTTCATTTCATTTCATTTGTGGGGAAGAATTCCTATACGAGGGGCAATGCCTTCATTTTGCCCTGGTCATAGTTACCCACAAGTACAATTTGTTGGCCTAATCATTATGAGTCCCATGGACTAATAAAATCACCGAAGCATTCCAAAGATAGTGGACTTATTCTAATGTTAGTGTGAACTGGAACAGACCCATTGAAATGAGAGGGATTTGTTAATTATCCTTTAGTATATAAATCACATTGATTTCAGTAGGTCTACTCTAAATCTGGATTAATCCAGTAACCAAAACAGGAGAGAGAACATAATGTGATGGTTGTAGCATCACATTGCAAATAAAAATGTTTAGAGAAAACAAAACAGGTTGCTTTTAGCCAAGTTTTTTTTTTTCTCCCTTGGCATTTTATGCTGCTCTTTCAGCATAATATATTGTTGGGATATAATTTGATTTCCTGCTGAAAAAACTGATATTCTTATCCTCTTGGTGTATATCTAGCTCCCACACATTGCTGTCTTTGATATCCACTAAATCCTAATAGGTATGACTTACAATATTCTAGGAAAACACAGAGATACCATTCTTCCCCAAAGGGGCAATCAAGAAAATGATTGCAAACACTTGTCTGTTGCAGAGAGTTGCTGAATATAAACTACCACATTTTTGCTCCTTTTCACTCTGGAAATCAACCCACAGAACAAAAATAGTTGTATTCTACATTTTCCAGATCTGGCTTATCTGTCATGTTATTCAAACATCATGATATCCACTCAGTAGCTATTAATCTTGTCCATTCACCGGGTTCTGAAATCCAATCAAATCTGTAACGTACACTTTGGAGGAAAAATCCCTCTGAATTCATTGAGTCTTGTTCACAAGGAAGTTTGGATAAGTTTGTAAAAAAAAGAAAAATCTGATTCAGCTCCTGTTGAACTGGCTAAGGTTAGAGAGGGTGGGACAGTCTAGGGAAGAAAGCAAGCCAGAGCTTGGTACAAAGAAGAATAACAAGGGTAAAGGTTAGGCAAAGAGAAGTAGTAGTCTGAGTAAAGTAAAGAAGGCCCTTCTATTGTTATTTTTAGAAGCAAACCTGGTATGAATGGTCTTATACAGCTCATCTTTTGCCATAGGATTTTCAGTCATCTATTAGGTGTATAAATGACTTTTGTAGGTCCCCTACCCAAAGCTATGGGGTGGTACTTAGCCTGAATCGTAACTGACCAATAAATTTTAGGCTCCATTGTTTTTCACTCTGCCTGACAGCTGTGCACCAGAGTGAAAACAATGGGGACATGAAGAACAGATTAAAGCATACATTATTAAACACACACACAAGTGCACTTGCACAACAATTAGCAATATCCAGCACATTATGTAAGACAGGCCTTATACAGTCACTCATCAAATGCCTGACAGAATGAAAAAGTGCTTACTGGCCTGAGAAAAGAAAGTGGGCATTCTCCTCCGGGAATGGAATTGCAGAGCCTAGGATCAGTCACTGAGAGGGCCTTCTCCATGTTCCCATCAGATGTTCCTGTGAAGATGGTGGATAGAGAGAAAAGAGCTTTCACAGCAGATACAAGAGGATAGAAGGGTTTGGTCTACATCCAATCGCATGTTGACACCCAACTTCCAGCACAATGGAATTTTCTTCCCCTCCCATCTCCTCCCCTGCTTTCTATTGCTGGCTGCATCATAAAAAACTACTTTCATATATTTTCCCAGTCTTCCACAGCAGATTTGTGGATTACATGAGAGCTGAAGGGAGAGGATTGTGAGCTTCTTGGTTCAGCTAAGGAAGCAATTCAGTCAGCAGAATTACTCATTATATACCCTAACCTTTATATATGTAGGGGAAGAACCCTGTTGGGCTTCACATATGCTGGTGTAGTCCCCAGGTATGCTAGGGTATATACTTCCATGGCCACTGTGGAAAGAGGTAACTAGGACCTCTTTCCACAACAACACTTGCCCTAGTCACACAACAACATCCAAGGATTCCTGGGTGGAGACACTGTAAGTATACCAAGGTACATTCTAGCTACCATCTCACATCTGGAGAAGAATGGACAGTCTTTCTCTGGCTACATCATCTCTTCTGGATATGCAAGGGCAGCAGCTAATTGACATAAGTACACTGTTAGAGATATATACTCCATCAACATTCTTTTAGATGTCAGCCTGTATTTATTTCTAACAGTGGACTGGGTTGTTCAGTTCACAGAACAGATTGCACTCCAGCAAGTGACTCCTACTGGAAGAAGAGGGCACATTTTTCTCCATTCCTCCTATGTCCCTCTCCATGTAACCCTGTTACCCTGTATGTTGGGGGTCCTGGGAGGGGCACCCAAATAACCAAATCAAAGCACAAGTTGGGGGAATTTAGCTTGAGCACTCTCTTGGCTAAACAAGAGGCAGGGTAGCATTAGCAAGGATATTTAACCCTATGTATACAGCTTCGGGTCAGAGAGCGGCTAGACAAGGTTTTCAGAGTAACAAACAATATTTTATTAAAGACAAGAAACATGCAAGACAAGACATAAACTAACTAGCTGAGAAATAGAAACAGAGAGCTTTTCGGGAAAGGCAATACGACACCTGGTCTCGTAGTCCTGGAGAGAAGCAGGGTTCCGGGGAAGAAAGCTCAGCAGGGCTCGCTGAGGGGAGTTTCCTTAGATGACCAGCAGTAAGACAGGATGGAAGTCCAAAGTAGTCTGAAGACGTCCCAAAAGTGGGGACTTTTTATAGGGTGGAGTTTACCTACAGGCTATGTCATGCTCGGTGAGAACAAAGGAAATTTGGAGTTGGACAAAGGAGTTGGAAAAGGTCAAGTTTTGCATGATTGGTTTAACTTTGACTGACAATAGTGTGGCCAGTTCATTAATAGCCTGATACAAAGGAATGGCTTGGCTCTTGGCTACATGGCTTTGTGCAGATCTGAGCTGAGCAGAGCCGGTTTGCAGGGAGGTTTTTCCCTAAAGCAACAGAGAGGCTTAAACTGCCTGCCAGAATGGGGTTTTGGAATGTACAACCATTAACAGCCGCGCCTGTACGTGCTTGTCCAGGAGGCCTCTGCAAACACATGGAGTGGGGTGGCAGAGAAAGGTCAAGCAAAGGCCAAATTATTTGATATCAAAAGGATATCTAGTGCTCTCACCTGACATATCATAACCATGATAACAATCCTTACCCATAGGAGGTTTCCAGAGGGCATAGAGGTGGAAATATTAGCATAAATTATCTCCTACCCGAGTAAGTAGATTTCTGCATCAATAATTCTGGATCCAACCTCATATTTACTTCTGAATTTAATGGTGGCAGATTCATCAGGATATCTCTGTGCCAGTATCAAAAAGATTTCCAAGCTGGAATATACATTTGGCTAACTACCACTTTTGAAAAATCATATTTGTATACTATATTTTCATTTTAATGCTATTGTTCAGAAGTTAATCCCAAGTGCTAGCAACTGAAACATTTGATTCATTGATTTTCTAGTGCCAAATATTCTGAATGCTTTCTTGGATTCACTCTTCATTTGTTGTTTGAAATGTATCAAATAATAAACCCTGAGGGCAAAAATTAAAGCCTATTGTCCTATCCTTGTATTCATGCTAATTCCAAAGCTTATTTTATATACAAGGATCACGCAAACTGTTCTAATCACTTGCTTGAAAAGATTACACACTCATTACCTTTTGTTATGTAGTCTAAGCCCATGTTTTCTACAAGGACAGATGCAACTGTTTTAATGAGATATTTGTTTCTTAATCAAAATATTTGTAAAGGGCAAGCAGCTCTTTGCAGTTAAAGCAGGTTTGCTGGAAACTATGGAAAACCAACATGCAAATATACACTATGCATGTACATAGTGCACAAAATAACAACAAGAACAAAGTCCAAGTTGCAAATTGAAAGTGTAAATAGCGCAGCTATAAACAAAGGAATCCCTATTGCACAAAAACAAGTTCCTCTCCCCTTTATAGAAGCTATAAAAACAGAAAAGCCAACGAGCTACTTCTTTCATGGTGGATTCATGTTCTTAACTACTGGACTAATCTGCTGGGATGATCAGTGCAATATAAGTCTCTCAGGTGAAAAAAAGACCTTTCCATGTGGTAGTTGAGCTGTGTAGTAGTGCCCAACCCATATTTTTCAGTGATGTGTATCACACTCACAAAATCCAGTTTTTTTAAAAAAAAAAACAAAGCTCTGAGCTGAATAATACTCTTGTGGAGGCAACCAAAATGCTACTAAGCTCTGCAGGCTTTTGATTTCTTTCAGAATCCTGCATCAGATTGCACACTCTTGTGGTATTTTGGATAATCCTAATAAAACAACAGCATCTCAGTGATCATTTTGGGTTTTTTACCTTCACGGACTGCCACAGCTACCTTTGTTTTTACATTATGTTAAACCCACTCAGCCCTTCCAAACAGAACAGCATATGCATGAGTTACACAGAACTCCTACAAATGCTGGAGACAAGCTACAGCAATCCCTAGGCAAAAGGAAGTCAACACATACCCAAAGGCTTTTTACAGTGTTTCCTATAAGTGTTGTGACTGAAAAAAATAGTGAAAGCATAAAATCAGGTGTAGCTTGAGGATTGCCAGATCTGGCACATATGCAGGATGGCAGTACTTAGCTCTTTTAGACAGGTGCAACACAAGGACATTCCTCAGTGTGCATTCAGGCATCACTCAGCCTACTTACAGACTAGATTCTCTCTAACAGAGAGAAGCAAAAAGACTTGGGCTTTGCTCAGTCACATATGTCATTATGCAGGAGTCAAGCAGGCATGCAAAAAGTTGGTTCTGGGAACCAAGAAGCCATTGTTTCTTAAACAGTCCAAAAATGAGTGCAGAAACCATAGTGAGACTTATAACTCCATGCTTCCAGTGTAACTGCCATGGCAACATCCTATGGAATCCTAGAGTCTGGAATTTGGTGAGTACTAGAGCTCTCTGGCTGAGAATTCTAAATACCTTTCTCTAAACTACAAATCCCAGGATTCCATAGGATGTTGCCTAGTTAAAGTGGAATCAGAAGATGATATTTATATAGTGAACTGTGAAAGTTCCCCACATAAAGAATACAATTCAGTATAATAACAATATAAACAACTTAAAGTTTAAATAGAATTAAAGCTGTCACTACCTTATTTCCATGACATCTCAGCACCTTCCCCTCACTTTCTCCCTCAGCTGACATCTACTTCCCTTCCTCTTGCTCCAGATTTCCTTCCCATCTGCATCACTCTTTTTCTACTCTGTCTCCCACCCAAATGATCACTCCCATATAAGACTCATCAATGAGAGATGCTATGCTGAATGAGAAGACTAAATCCTTCCACCCATGTATACAGCAGGGACAGAAAATATGGAACTTTCTGAATGAGTCCTTAGAGATCAGCCATTGCCATCAGTAGCATGACTATGAACGCAAGGAGTTTTATACAACAGAGCAGGCTCATAAAAAGGAAGCTGATAAAAGCTATATTCTTCTGGAAAAGAACTGACACAACAGCCTGAATAGCAAACAGCTGATGGGAGAAATCCTCAGAGCCTGCTTGCAGATTAGGTTCTTCAGTTACCATGCAATGCCACGCGCTGTTAGCTGCCATGAAAAAGACAACCTAAGCCAATCCTCATTGACTCAATTTGTTTCCTTTAGTTGAATTTGGCTTCATTTAAAACTCCACTAATTGAAGTTGTTAAATAAATGAACTAAGTGATTTACACAAAATTGAAACACTTTATTCCCTCTTGTAGTCATTTAAAAGGGAATTTTAACAACTTATTTCCATTTATTGAAATTTTGCTTAATCTATTAAAACAATCACTTTGAAACAAAATAATTAACTCATTTGTAAATTCAGATTGACAAGAGGAAATTTATTGAATTTGTTGATATTTTCTTTTCCTCATCTCTGAAAGTTTATATTGGCAGATAAATATAAATATTATATAAATATATACACACATGCAGGAGAAGTTGCATGAGGTCCAGAAATCATCCTTTTTCTAAGTCTTCCTTTTCCTGGTCTGAATGGGAACCAACTTCTCCCTTCCCTCTCCCTTTCCTAAGGATGGTCTGGTCATGGAGGATGTCAAAAAAAATGGCAATTCTTTTTTAAGCCAAAGAAATCAATGCATAAATATCTATCAGTTGAATTCACCTTATTGCTGTTCAGTGGAAGGTGGAATAGAAAATCCACTTGTCTCCTCTAGATTTTGAAAAAGCTTGTTGATGTTTTGAAAGCCACTACACGGTTAAAAGCAAACGGTCAATAAAACCATTCCTAAATACACAGTGGTATCTATGCAGCATATAAACCAAATCTCTTTTCCTGGCAATGTGACCTTTCACACTACAATTAATTGTCTGTATACAAGGTAGCTTAGTAGCTTGATGAGGCATTGCTTCTTGCTTGCCTTCAGGCATAGACCCACTGTCTGTATGCTTTAAATAGATTCTTGTGCTAATATATCTCCAGACAAGTAACATTCTCATCACATTAGCAAAAATACCAAGTTTTACAGTGTTGGTAAAGATTTAGACATATTTGAGTAAATCCAATGGAATTAATTGAACTTCTTGTTCATGAAAATATTGGGAACTGTATGACCTTCCAGATCCTGTTGATCTGCAGGTCCCAGCAGCCCTAAGCCAGTATAACCAACATTAGGGAATGCTGAGATTTCAACAACCCTTGGAAGACCACAGAATTCTTGTCCATGGTCCCCTTTTTAACTTAAAGTCCACTGGTTTTATATACTTCATATACTAGATACTTTATAGAAATTTATTCAGAGTATTATTATTATTATTATTATTATTATTATTATTATTATTATTATTATTATTTTTCTATCCCACCTCTCCCCATGGATTGAGGTGGCAAACAACAACAATACATTAATTACATTAAAAAACATTAAAAAAACATACCCAATCCTCCCCACCCACCAACCCACCTAAAACCAACCCCCTAAAACACACAACAATTAACAATTAACAACAATCAACTGATTATTAAAAGAACAGCAAGACAGTTGGTGGGAGGCGGTGGAAGTACTAGTCTGGGAAGGCCTGTCGGAAGAGAACAGTCTTGACTGTTCTTTTAAAGCTGTCAAGACTGGTAATATGCCGGGTCTCCTCCGGCAGGCCATTCCATAGCTTGGGAGCGATGGAAGAAAAGGTCCTCTGGGTAACTGCAGCCAACCTAGTTCTGACTGGCTCCAGTAAGTTCCTCCCAGAGGACCTTAATGTGCGGGGTGGATTATATGGAAGAAGGCGATCCCGCAGGTAGGCTGGCCCCAAGCCATAACCGGCTTTAAAGGTAATAACCAACACCTTGTACTGTGCCCGGAAACTAATAGGCAGCCAATGTAAAGACTTCAGAATTGGTGTTATGTGGTCAGTTTTAGGTCTACCAGTGACCAAACTGGCTGCCACATTCTGAACTAATTGAAATTTCTGGACTAAGCACATGGGTAGCCCTATGACTAACAGGTTAATGCTCTGTAGGCACAAACACAGAATAGCACCCCTTGAGCAAATATGGATTTTTAAGCTGTTCATTTTTTATTTTTTTCAATGGTGGGCAGATCTTTTCTGCTTCCAAAATATATGTTTGACATGAAGTACAGCTTAAAGGCATATAGTGGGTTAATGCAGTGCTTCTAGTTAGAACAATTATAGCATGTTAAATCTGTAAAATACAATGCAATTCCTGTTCCGTTCATACTGATTTGAAGTTCATACTCATCAGAAGACGGAAGTCTATAATTCCAAGAAGATTTGCCAAGTAGTATGTCCTACGGCACACAGTGCAATTTAAATCTGAGTAATGCTGGAAAAAATGGGATGGGGGGTTGAGCTGAGAGGCTGTATCTTTACCAAAGCTGCCTGTCGAGTCCATTAGTAAGTTGTGTTTTGATCTCCAAGTCTAACATCAGTACTTCTAATCACTGGAATGAATGACTCAGTACATTCAAGCTGTTGCAATAATTCTTATAATTACAAACATTTCAGGTGAAAAAAATCCCTTCTTCTCTGAGCCATTTGTACATGCATATTACACACACACTGCACTACATTAATCACCTAGAGGTGTAAATCTTTGCTAATCTTCTTCTCAAAGGAAGCAAAGAGTAACATTAGCAATCTTCACCCTGCTGAGAGAAACTCTTCAAAAAGTTGTGGGGATTTTGAAAACTACACACAGTTCCAGACTTATTCTACACAAAACTGACATGTCATTTTTTTCACAGAAAACAACATTTTCTGTGCAGTAAATAGTATATTCTGTGCAGAGAATAATACTTATGTGCAAAATACGTACCTGGACTCGCATGACAAAGGTCACTGCAGAGGAAGGTAAGCTTTTGATGGTCTCCATGGAGTGAGACCAGAGTGTTATTTTTGATTGGTGCTAAGCACCAAATCAAGACATGTGATGGGGCAAAGGGAACAGTGAAGCAGTTCGCCAACTATACATGTCATTCAGTGCTCGACCTTGACGTGGCGTGATTGTTATCATTGGATTTGGCTGAGTGCTTTTGTGGTTTAGGGGGGTTTTAGCTGGTATTTTGCATGGTTGTTTATTAGATTAGTGTTTGATGTGAGTTGTGTGTGTGTGTGTGTGCCCTTTAAATGTTCTCCCCACTCACTTTTGGAGGGAGTTGGCCTTTTGACTGTCCTGGCAGCCTTCTGATATTGTTCTTTGCATTCCTCTTCTCCCTCCCCACCCCTTGAGCATAGTTTAAGATGGCTAAAAGGGGACATTAAGGTTCCTTCTCCTCCTCCCAGCCCTCCCCTCTTTAAATTCATCATCTTTGACAGCTTCCTCACTTCCCTCTTGAATTCTTATTGAGTTATAACTTTAAACAGCCAGGGATCATTGCTGGGCTGCTTTGGGACGTCTGGGTAGGTTGTTGTGGTGCTTTGCTTGCAGATTCTTTGCTAATTTCTTTTATTGGCTGATCTGGTGGCTGTTTGTGGTATTGTTCTGGTCCCTGACTGATTTAATGTTTACATTAATACCTAGGCCTTGATACCTACAGTTATAGTCTTTATATTGTTACCATGTTTTACTGCCTTTTTTACTCCTTTAGGGTTTTAGAGGTGGCAGGTTAGTGGTGCTAGAAATAATTAGAGTCATAACAACAACAACGATGATGGTGGTGATGATGATGATGCAGTGGACACATCAGTGGCATTTTAGTGGGGTTTCTGCAGATGTGTGTGTGCATGTGTGTGCGTGCACATGCACTGTTGCTACTTTATTGATTTCAAACAACAACAACAATGCTGCACTGATAGCATCAGTGGCAGTTTAGGGGGCTTATGCAGGCATGTGAGTGTGTACATTTGTATGCATGCACGTAGACTGCACTACCTTATTGAACTGATTTAGAGAACAACAGCAATATTGCATGTTGGCATCAATGGCAATTTAGAGGGGTTTGCACAGGTTTGTGTGTTATGCACACATGTGTGTTGACTTTACCACCTTATTGGTTTCTACTTTATTGATTTAAAACAACAACCGCAACAATGCCGCAATGGTAGCATCAGTGGCAGTTCATGGGAATTTGTGCAGGTATGCATGTGCATGTGTGTGTGCATGCATGAATGTAGACCTTCATAGCTCTGGAACCGCCTCTTTAGGGCCCAGCGTCCCAGGAGGTTCGGTGAAGGAGGCTACCCTTGAGGTTAACCTGGGAGTAAGACTCACTTTTAGAGCCGTGCAGCTTGGGTGGGAGTCCCTGGCTTACCTCTCAAGATTCTGGACTGGTGATCAATCAAAGCAATTTGGATTGCCCCTGGGGCTAACGTGTTATTGCCCATGGGTAGGCTGAACAGGTTGTCACATTGTGACCCTGGCATCAGCTGGTCTCATATCATGTTGCTCTCCCTCTCTTGTATCTTTCAGAATAATGCAATACAGGTCAAAATAAAGTGGCCCTTAGTTAACCCAATTTTGTGTCTGGTCTCTTTATTCCATGGTTGAGCATCAAATGTTTTCAGTGCAGAAAATGCTATTAAAGCATTAAAGAATTAATGCTGTTAAAGAATGAAAATAGAGTTTACCTTGGATTGAATTCTGCAGGAAAGAAGTGAGCAGAAAAATGCAAATAATCAAGAATACTTGTGTACCTCAGCAGCTATGCTGAAATTCCAAATTTACAGATAGACTGATTCCTCCTGTTGCTTCTTCTACAGAAGAGTGGGCTAAGTACAGCACATGGATGACTGTATGCAACCTCAGGGGCCCACACAGCAATAACCCACTCACTTCCTGTTTCTTAAAAAACTGAAAGGACATGCAGGGCTGTAAAAAAGATCCAGGGGCAAAATCATATTTAAATTGAAAATTGTTACCTGGAGGCTCCAATTTGGGTGTTTGTGGCATCAGAGGTTCCTTGAAAAATGCCCACCTCAGAAACAACAATGCGGAAATCCACTGGTGTATGGACAGGAGGTGATGAAGGTAGTATGCCATGGGTGGTAATTTTTTTGGGGTGCACTCGCATGACGTGGCTACACCCCTGTGTGATGCAGCCACACCCCTTCACGATGTGGCCACACTCTTGCCCCTCCGTCCGCCCCCACCCCCCTACCTGCACTCCAAATTACACAGCTGCAGAAATCTGGTGTCTGACTTTAGTTAATACATGTTAACACCATTCATTAGATTTTGTTTTTCCTCACTTTACATGTAACCACATCTACTCTTGCTAATGTATGAGACATTCCGTGCACTTACCACCCCATTTACCAAAGCTGAAAGTCAAGCTTATTCTGACTTATGTGACATATAAGAATGTAAAATTCACAGCTGAAATAAGTTGTTCTCAAATAAGTGCAACTTTATAGAAAGAAATAAAAGCAGTGGATGCAAGATTAAAAATGTCTCCTAAGTACTAAGTGTCATTACCTCAAGTTATATTCCCAGGTTACTGTGTATAGGATGTTAGCCTTCAGATACAACCGCCTAGAAGTTTGAAACTCAGTTGTAAATTGATCTGCCTATATGACCCTCCCTCCCCCAATCGATTTCAAAACCTGATGTAAGCTCATTTAAAACTGTATTCTCTGCATTTCACACATGTACACCAAGACTGGGGAAAACCATGAAAAACCCTTTACATGGCATGAATGATACAGTTCCAAAGTATATTTCCAGCCAGATTGAAATGAAGAACAAAGAGGTATAGATTTAAGAAATTTACTAGCTGAAGGTATTATACAAATCAAATATCCAGCTTGTCTGCTTGTTTATTTGTTTCCTCAAAGAACAAATGATAACAACAGTAAAAAAAGAGAGAGAGAGAGAGATGTGAACTACCCTTTGTTAGCAAATAGCCTTCAAAGGGGCTTTCTGGTATCTTAAAAGCACCATTTTTAGCACTTGGTTTGCAGCTACTTTTTCAGCTAAATGCCACTCATACTCTTCATCTTTTACTTCACAAAGTGGCCATGTATTGAAGAAGCAATTTCTTTTTCTTTTTGTATTGGCTTTAATTCCATGATTATTTTAGCAATTATCGAACAAGGCAATAATTCCTTTGTGTTGATTACATCTTCAAAGTTACAGAATTGTTGCATACAGAGCTTCCCTGTTGTGTCTGTCTCATCGCACTCAGGAATATTTTGCTTGACGTTTATTACTTAGCTGTTTTTATTCAATCCATCTCTTGAAATGAACAAAGTCCCTGTTTTATTGCTTTGGTGTGGTATAGAGAAAAATAGAAGATTAGGGTCTAGTTATACAGCCATAGTCATCGAGTCATAGAGTCAGAGAATTAGAAGGGGTCTCATGAGTCATCTACTCAAAACCCCCTGCTCAGTGCAGGATTTCTAGCTACAGTATCCCCGGCAATTAACTGTCCAGCCTCTTTTTGAAGGTGTCCAGAGGACACCCAACCACTTCTCTACACAATTGGTTCCATTGCTGAACTGCTCTTAATGTCAAGAAGTTCCTACTAATGTGCAATCAGAATCTACTGTCTTGTAACTTTAAACCATTAGACTTCTGCGTTAGTAGAGAACAGACCTGCCCTCTTCTCCCTGTGACAGCCCTCCAGGTATCTTTTGCTGAAACGTCATAATGATCACTTTCCCCTAAAGCAATGACTACTCTGATTCCATTGACTAACTCCTCCCTGTTGGTTAGGATCAAAGAAGAAACTCAGAAAGTAAACAAAATTTGGCTACCATTACTGAAGAACACTAAAATCAAGACTCAAAAATATGCCAATGAACACCACCCAGACTCTGGAGGCTCCTCTACAGGAAACAATACAATGGGTTGCTAATGTACTTAATACACTGTTATGCATATCCCCTAATTAACAATACAACCCTGGGGGATATCGCATTTAACAGTAGGCCATCACACAGGCCAACTGTAACATATGCAAATTGCTTCTTTCCACCCAGTGACTACACAAATATATATACTCTGTCTCACTTCCATGCCACCGGATCCTCTGAAGATGCCAGCCACAGATGCAGGTGAAATGTAAGGAGAAAATAATAATAGAACATGGCCTCAAAGCCCGGAAAACCCACAGCAACTTATGGATTCCAGCCAGGAGAGCCTTTGACTTTACATCAATCTCTTTGTTCTTTCCTGAACCTTTTGAAATAAGAAATTATCTGCAAGGCAAATCAGGATTTTGTTGGAAAACACCAGCTGTGCCTCAAACCCCTTCAGCTTTCTGCCCAAAAAACAGTCAGATGTGGTCTGCTCAAAGGTGTTCTTAGTGTGTTGTTGGTACCCCACATGAATAAAGAGAAAAAGGTACAGACCTGTGTTCTTGATGAGTTTTATCAAGTTGCCAGTGACATCCCGGATGCATATACAGGAAGACAACATCCTTCCCAATTGATCTTGTCATGTTGGCACTAGGTGTCTCTATACTCCTGAACAACAACAAGTCCCCAATCACCAGCCCCTTGCTTTTCTTTTTGTTGTGGTTGGTCATTACCTTGACTCCTTCCTTGGCACACAGTATCTCTTCTTTGCTGGTTCATTGTTAGAATCATAGAGTTGGAAGAGACCACAGGGGCCATTGAGTCCAACCCACTGCTATGCAGGAACACACATCAAAGCATTCCCAATAGATGGCCATCCAGTCTCCCCTTAAAAACCTCCAAAGAAGGAGATTCTACTATAGTCCAAGGCAGCATATTCCACTGCCAGACAGCTCTGACCGTAGGAAGTTCTTCCTGAGGAGAAATCTTCTTTCCTAAAGCTTGAATCCATTGCTCCTTGTCCTAGTCTCTGGAGTGGCAGAGAACAAGTCCGCTCCCTCCTCAACATGAGATCCCTTCAAGTATTTAAACATGGCTATCATGTCCCCTCTTAACCTTCTCTTCTGCAGACTAAACATACCCACCTCTCTAAGCCATTCTTCATAGGGCATGGCTTCCATACCCTTCACCATTTTGGTCGCCCTCCTCTGGACGTGTTCCAGCTTGTCGACATCCTTCTTGAATTGAGGTGCCCAGAAGTATTCCAAATGAGGTCTAACCAATGCAGAATAGAGTGGTGCCATTACTTCCCTCAGTTTAGACACCATACTCCTATTGATGCAACCAAGAATTGTGTTAGCTTTCTTGGCTGCCACATCACACTGCTGAATCATGTTCAGCTTGTGATCTACCAAGACTCCTAGATCCCTTTCACATGTACTGCTATCCAGCCATGTGTCCCCCATCCTATATTTGTGCCTTCCATTTTTTCTACCTAAGTGTAGGACCTTACATTTCTCTCTGTTGAAATTCATTTTGTTAGCTTTGGCCCAACTCTCCAATCTGCCAAGGTCGTTTTGAAATTTGATCCTGTCCTCTGGTGTATTAGCAACCCCTCCCAATTTGGTATCATCTGCAAATTTGATCAGCATGCCCTCTGCTCCTTCATCCAAGTCATTGATGAAGATGTTTAATAGCACTGGGCCCAGGACAGAACCCTACGGCACCCCACTAGTCACTTCTCTCCAGGATGAAAAGCAGACATTGGTGATCACCCTTTGGGTTTGGTGGGTCAACCAGTTACAAACCCACCTAACAGTAACCCTGTCCAGCCTGCATTTTACTAGCTTCTTTGCTAGAATGTCATGTGGAACTTTGTCAAAGGCCTTACTGAGGTCAAGATATGCTACATCTACAGCATTCCTTTCATCTATCAAGCCTGTAACCCTATCATAAAAAAAGATAAGATTAGTCTGGCATGACTTATTTCTGAGAAATCCATGCTCGCTTTTAGTGATTACGGCATTGCTTCCTAAGTAATTACAAACTGACTGTTTAATTATCTGCTCTAGAATCTTTCCTGGAATTGATGTCAGGCTGACCAGGCATTAATTATTAGGGTCCTCTTTTCACCCTTTCTTGAAGATGGGGACAACATTTGTCCTCCTCCAGTCTGCTGGGACTTCTTCTGTTCTCCAAGAGTTCTGAAACATTATTGCTAGTGGTTCAGAAATGACTTCTGCCAGCTCTTTTAATATCCTTGGATGTAATTCATCTGGCCCTGGGGACTTGAATTCATCCAGTTTAGCCAGATATTCCTGTACTACTTCTCTACTTATTCTGTGCTGCATTTCCCTCGCTTCCTCATCTGCTCCCCACACCTCAGGTTGGGTACTTCTATTCTTTTGGGAGAAAACTGAGGCAAAGAAGATATTAAGTAGTTCTGCCTTCTCTCTTTCCCTCATTATTAATTGGTCACCTTTTCCACACAGTAATCCTATCATTTCCTTGTTTCTCCTTTTGCTGCGGACATATCTTAAAAAGCCCTTTTTATTGTTTTTTATGTCTCTGGCAAGCCTGAGTTCATTCTGCACTTTAGCTTTTCTAACCTTCTCCCTGCATCTCCTGGCTTTTTGCTTGAATTCCTCTTTGGTGGTTTCACCATTTGTCCATTTGCTGTACATGTTTCTTTTAACACTTAGCTCAGCTGAGAGTTCTTCAGTCAACCATTCCAGTTTCTTTAGACACCTACCATTTTTCCTCCTTATTGGCACAGTTTTCAATTGTGCCTTCAGTATCTCAATTTTAAAAAACTCCTATCCATCATGAACTCCTTTCTCTTTTACTATTCTTGAGCACAGGATTTCAGCAAATAACTCCCTAAGTTTAGAGAAATCAGCTTTCTTAAAGTTTAGGATGCATATCTCGCTACACATGGCTTCTTCTTCCCACTGAATGACAAACTCCAAAAGAGCATGGTCACTCCCTCCTAAGGCTCCCACCACCCCCACCTCATCAACGAGGTCATTCCAGTTGGTCAGGATCAGATCTAAAATAGCCGATCCCCTTGTCACCTCTTCCACCTTCTGGATCATGAAATTGTCTGCATGGCAAGCAAGGAACCTGTTGGACCTTGTGGTCTTTGCAGAATCTGACTGCCAACAAATATCAGGATGACTGAAATCTCCCATTAACATTCCAGGAAGGCCTCATTCGTGTCCTCAGGCTGGCCCCGAGGCCTGTAGCAAACCCCCACAGTCACATCCCTATTGTCTCTCGCTCACTTAATTCTTACCCAGATGGTCTCGACTTGGCTTCCTGGATTTAAGTCCTGGATCTCTTCACAAGTGAAAACATCTTTGACATATAAGGCTACTCCTCCTCCTTTCTTATTTTGGTCTATTTCTGCAAAATAGGTTATAGCCCCCTATTCCTACATTCCAATCATGAGATTCATCCCACCAGGTTTCAGCGATGATACAATATGATAAATATAATTAAATCATATTTATTTTGTTGTATTAAGAGTTGGAGTTCATCTTGCTTATTCCCCATGCTCTGTGCATTAGTGTAGAGACACTTGAGATGATGTGCCCTTTGTGGAATTCCTGTACTAAAGTTACTTTCCCTCTTCTTGTTGGTCTCTACTTCTACTTGGCCTGCCCTATCTATATCATTTGGGCTATTTTTCACAGTACTCATTGAATTCTTGCCCAGAATAATATTATCCCCCTCCCCAGTCAAACTCAGTTTAAAGACCTCCTGATCCGTTTTGCGAGACTATTAGCAAAAATGTTTCAGCCGACAGTTGTAAGGTGAAGACCATCCCTTGCCAGAAGACCATCTTCGTGGAAATGGGGGCCATGATCACAAAATCCGAATTGCTTCCAGCAGCACCGTCTTTGGAGCCAGTTGTTGATCTCCACTATTCTTCTTTCCCTTCGTGGGCCATGTCCTTCCACCAGGAGAAGAGATGAAATAACAACCTGCACACGAAGGTCTTTCAGCTTCCTACTCATAAGCTCATAATAGAACATCTTCACCACTGCTATCTTCCTGAAGATGTAGAAAGGGATTGCTTAGTTGAAGAGGTTCTAAATCCCTTCTACATATTTTGCCCCTGACAATGACTTTCATTCAGAGTATTTTCTCACTGTTATAGCCCTCTTCAATTTCCTTGGCAGTTTATCCCTCTTGATTTTGTATGATCAGTTCTCTATGTGCTCTATTCAGGAAGCCCTCCTGATCTCTGATGCATTAAAGAAACACAAAATGCAGCTATAGTGCACTGACCTTCTCTTCCAAGAGAGCTACTGATTTGCACTTGCTGCAAGTGTAGTTGGTGATCTTTTCTGACAAGAAGCAAACATTGCACATACATTGCAGCAGACAATTATGGATCCTTCTGTCTCCATTTCTGCAATTATCTCTCTTTCTTTGCTCCTTTCATTACAAAGTTGCATTGCTTCTTTGTTTTTCCCATGTTCCCAGAAACTATTCCAAGGCAGCTCTGCCATTCCCATGAAATTTAGCAGTATCACCAAACTGCTCCAGGGTAGCCCCTGTATCACCTCCAGGCTAGGTGGGGACCTGCACTCCCCAATGGTCTGCATTGCAGCACTGGTGGCAAGGGTTGTAGAGATCATTGTAGTTACAGGACCAAGGCTACTTTCACCTCCACTTCCTCTTCCTCTGCCACCACCACCACCATATTTGCTGCTGCCACTGGGTTGCCATCACTGTTGCTGCTGCCCACAGGCCACTGTCACAGCCACTCTGTATTGCTCCCTTCTGATGTCAGTCATGGCCCAAGCTGATAATACTTCAATATTTTCAGGGTAGCTAGCTCTTTGTGGTACACCAGTATTTTGCATCCAAAGTACTCCTTGTCTCTCGCTATGGAATGCTCTGCTTCCAGCTCTGTTGTTATTTCCCTCTCCTTCCTTCCTTCTCTACAAAGTCGTATTGTTTGTTGGTTTTTCCCATATTTCTTGCAATTTTTTTCCATGACATCTCTATCACTCCCATGAAGTTTAGCAGTGTCAACCCAATTGCTCCAGAGCGTCACCGGTATAGCCTCCAGGCTAAGTTCTCCCATGTGGGAAAAGTAAATATAACCACACAACTTGCCTGCATCAATCTAGGAAAAAAATCTTTCCATTCCTTCTCCCACCAGAAAATCATGTTAATTCGATTAACACGCTTTCTCTCAGTGGTGGCTGGTTGCTTCCATGTCAGTGTGGTAGAGAATTTGCTCCAGGTTATAGTCTAAATTTTACAGGTGCTGTCTGTGGTGGACCCTAATCTCCAAATAGCTTCAGTAACTTGAAAGGCTCCTTTTCAATCCAGAATAAAACCTACAGTGAATTTCCCTATCCAAGGAAACTACCAACAGCCCCTACTTCCTTCATATGACTGTGGCTGCAGGGCCTTTTCACACTATGCAATTAGAGCACAATAATTGCACATTAACTGACATGGCAACATACTAGGAATCCTGGAATTTGTAGTTTGATAAGGCAGTAGAGTACTGTGGCTGAGAATTCAAATATCTCTCACTAAACTGCATATTCCAGGATTTCATAGGATGATGCCATGGCAGGTAAAAGGGAATGCGGTGCTGTAACTGTGTAGTTGAAAGGACCCATATCCACAATGGCACCAATGGAATTTTTTTCAGAAACGGGGGGGGGGCATTTCCATAAGGACCAAGCAAAGGGAAGGGTAAACTCTTCCTTAGCACTGGTTGCCTTGATGCTATTTAGCCCCACCGCTCAAACACATAACTTATGTTAAAATGTTCATAGGGAATGCTTACATTCAATGAATAAAGTACGCTAATGGAGTCTTATTTAATACAACAACCAAACAATCCATGATCCTACTATACATTATCTTGCAAATAATATCTATTGATTCATGATCAGGTTGGGCTGGAAATGTGGGGGGGGATTCCCATTCTTTGGAATAATTAGAAAGCTACTATTGTGCTCCCACATTATACATGTAACTCTTTGTTAACTTTGTTCTCAAAGGGAGCAACAAGTAAATTTAGAGTTTTTCTTTCTGTTCTAAAAAGGCCCTCAAAAACTGCTATTTTAAAGATTAAAGTTTGGGGCCTATCCTATGCAAAATTTGCAACTGGTACTTTTGTGCAGAGAACAGTGTGAAAATGCTAATAACTTGTTCTGTTCAAAATTTGCATTTAGAGTTTTTGAACAGAAAACAGATTTTTGGGGGGAGGTACAAGGACATTTGGAGGTGGTGGAAATATTTTGGTGGAGAAAATGTTATTACCTGCAGAGAAAGTGCTTTTTTCTGACCTAAGCCACAGCATATGAATTTTATAAAGAACAAATCTCAATCTGAAGATTCTAATTTTCTTTATAATGATTTCCCGATATTCATAAAACCCATTTTTCAAGTATTTTCTGGTTATTTTTTAAACATATTTTTTTCCATCCTTACCTCCTTCCATCCCTATATACAGAATAAAAATAAGGATTCTTGCACACTTTCTTAGAAAAGCACATACAAATGAAGGACCATAACAATGGAGACATTTTCCCTAGTACAAACAAAATAAATGATGAGCAACAGGGGGAGTTTAGAAAAAGAGATTGTCATTATGGCTCTTAAAATCCCCACTAGCAGAAATCCCACTGAAATAAATGAAACCTACACCTAACTGAACAGTTTGAGGATCACAATCTCTGAGGCATATTCCTGGAGAAGATATGAAACATTTAATTTAAAGCTTTGCCACTTCACCGGAGCAGATAATTAAGAAATTAGAACAATTAAGACCTAACTAAGCACCAACAAAACCTCCAATGAATTCTGCCTCTGATAAAAGTAAAATGAAAAGTGAAAGAGGAATGCCTTTGGTTCATATTATGCAGTATAGAGCCAGGATGGAAGAAAAGATGCTTCATTGTGTGTTCTGCATTTATGGACACTGGCTGGAATTCTCAGCTACAGTTATGAATACGTAATCCACAGTCACACATTCATAACTGATTCTTATTTGTGATCCCTTCACATTCAGTAGTGTCTGGAATATATAGGAATTGAAAAATACCTCTGACCACTCTCTCCGAACAGATTCAAAAGTGGGTTGATTTCTCTTCTTCTCTTCTTCTAGGCTTTCTCTTAGAAAACACCTCCTTTCGGTCAACCCTCTTTGACTGACTGAAAAACTCTCACTGAAGGACTGACTCTCAGCCCCTCTTCTGGAAGTCTCACTCCTAAACCAAATCAATGTTCCTTCCATATAAGTTTCTTCCTCACAGCCCTCCAACACTTCCTTCCCACTAACGGGCTGGGCTTCTCTCTAGAGTGGCTGTTCTGGTTGTCTGGCAACCTGTTGCTGGGCAGCTTCTACCGTTCAGGATAGCTACTCCCCCTAGGGCCCGTCATACTATTATTTAGTGAAACTTGGACAAGTTACTTTTTTGAACTTAAATTTGCTGAATCTCCCAAGAGATTTTGATGTTGTAATCTAAAAGAGGAACTCTTCCAAACTCTGTTCTCTGCTGGGTGCTATATTATGAACGTGCAATGGATTTACAGTGGATTCAGGTGAAGCCCTAAGCCTTAGCCAAATTGAGCCATTTCATCCTAGTTCTAGAATGTCCCACGGAGAAGGCTTTCCTTTCAAAGCTATTAAACATGACAAAGAAACAAATTATATTCCAATTTAGCTTTCTGGGGACAGTAAGAGGCCCAAGTTTTCAGACACCCAAATCCCAACTGTGGTTCAGGGCCCAAGCTGAAGTACACTAGCTCAGAATAAGAGCCTTGTCCCACCTTACCTTTTCACGGAGGTGCGGGGAGGCGCTCACGCAAGAAGCCTCAGCAGGAACGCTGCCGCTTCCCTGCTGCTTCAGTTCTGCAGCAGCTTCCTGGTCGCGCAAACGTTGCGCGAATGCCCCGCCCCTTCCTACCACGGCGCAACCTGGGAATTGTAGGCTAGCGCTGAGGCAGGAAGCGCGACCGGGTCAGCTCCCAACACACCACATGCCAGGTAAGTGCGCGTGGGCGCCAGGAGCATTGTGCGACCACGCACCATTTTCATCTTTAAGGCAAAATGAAAAGGTGCGTGCATGGTCCGCGTCAGGCCCTTCAGCGTCGCATAAATGGGAGTGCGTCATGCAGATTGCTCCTCCCATTTACACGACGCTCAAGGGGCCCTCTCGCTTTAGAAACGGCATGGCATGCTAAAAGGGCCTAAATCCAGGCTGAAAAAGGCTATTTTCTAAAGCACCTAATAAGAGTCTGAGTCAAATCCTGCAGTTAATGCAGATTCATAACATTAATCTTACTTTATCTTTTTTAAAAGAATTTTTATCAAAAATATTGGAGTGGGTATCTCTCATCTTTACAGATGCAGCACGTAAAGGGTTTGATGAACTTTGCTGACAGTGAAATCATCCTTAGCTCGACAATGGAAACCTTCCAAAAGGTTGAATTGCAGGAAAATACAACAGAGAGTCTAGGGGATACTGAAAGATGGACAGATTTACTGTGGTATAATCTTTCATGGATGAAAGTCCACTGGCAGTATCTGATGAAGTGTGCACTAGTCCATGAAAACCTATACTAAAGTGACACATTGTTTCTGTATAAATCTGGGTCCTGCCAGGCAGCAGGCAGAAGGTATTTTGGAGCTCAACATGCAGAAGAAAGTCATTTATAACAGAAAAACACAAATGACACTGTGTATCCTTGAAGACTAACACATTTATAATGACATCACCCTGCATGGGCTAGATTCCACTTCATCGGATGTATCCATTGAAACAAAGCTGCTATCTGCAATCCAGATTCCCAGAACCCCCTTGGCCAACATGGCCATTGCTGGGGAATTCTGGGAACTGTCATCCAAACCACAACTTTTCTAAGTTCAACTGTATGGGTGGAAGGAATAGTTTCCAGTATTCATCCCAACAGAATAATGGGCTTCTGAAATGCTCAGGAAAACCTTGCTGATTGTACACTTTGTAATGTCTGTCAGGGAATTTTCTGCATAGAAACTCATTTCTCACACTGAAAATAGTGTTTTGTTTTGTTTTGTTTTTACAGAAAATACAGTTTCCTACACAGGGAACATGCTTGTCTGTCCATCAAAAAATACAGAGATTTGCACTCAGAAAACACAGATATTTCTGCACAGTATAATTCCTTGAGAGATTTCACAAAGTATGAACACCTCTTGTGAACTGCACAAAAATCTTCATTTTCTTTGAAAGAAGGCTATTTTCTCTTCTGTTGGAAATTAAGAAGGTAACAATTAACACCCTTATTCTACAGTGAAAGAGTGCTTTTAACAAAAGCATCTGAAATATTAAATGTGTGGATCATTAAGAACCCACAAGAACCTGCTTTTTTATGAAACACACTAACAAAGGCCATTTCCGCATGAGGTGAGGGAATCTCTCTGTGCTGTTACTCACCAGATCTTCTGGCTCCTCGGTCCGGTCCAGGGTGAATTGGAGCAGTGCGTGGTCTTAGATCCGCACTGCTCCGGCTTCCAAAATGGTGGCTTCCAGCTGGTGGGGAGTCCCAACCAACCGCTGAAGCTCGCGATGCCTAAAGCCCACCCTCTGCAGATCGCAGACTCGCATTGGTGTGAGCATGCGAATCTGCACAAGGGAGCAGGGATGCAATGGCGCACTCTGGAAAAAAGAGAACCCTCTTTTTTCCGTTCTTTAAAAAGTGCACTGGGGGCATTTTGGAGTGGACTGAGATGCAGATCTCCAGTAAGTAGTCCGAACCTAGTCTGCTCCAAGGTGCAGACATCCTCCGTGGAGGATGCACTGCACCGTTTTAATTCCCCCATGCGGAAAAGGCCAAAGTTATGCCTCTTGAGGTAATAACAAGGACTAATACCTAACTCCTAGACCCCTCTGTGGCTAAAATTTGTTGATTTGTTTCAGTAAAGAAACTTATGTGCCTCTCTCCAATTTGGAATGTCCTCAACCTTTCTTTTTACTTCCCTTTACCTCTTTCTCTTATAGCTTCGTGCTTTCTTTAGTTCTTTTATCTCTTTCATTTTCCACCTAGGGGAATTTTGCAAAAATTAGTCCAGCCAAGATGGGGCAAAATGTTTTTTGGTTGTTTATACTGTGCACATTTGTTTACAAAATTAAAAGCTATAAAAAGGTACCAATAAAACCAAAAGAACAGGCAAGAGTTGCCAACTAACCATGGGTATCTCATGTCCTCACAGCTGAAGCCTGAACAACCTTCTGAAACTAGCGAAGGCTACCTATCTCATTTGGTTAATGGAAATTAAAATTTATTCTAGTGTTTCTAGGATATGATATTTTGATATTTCACAAAGTAGTAATATTTGTGAAAGATAGAATAAAAGCAGAAAGAGAAAGGAGGAGGAAAGACTGGGAGTGTAAAACAAAATTAATTAGGAAAATTTATTAGCTCAAAGATCTACATGTTTTTATTTTACTGTAGCATTATCCACAGATAAAAGTAATGAGATATGCCATGAAAATATGTCAGATTGTTTTAGCTCAGCCACTTTCTGTAGAAAAATAAAGTTTAAAAAAAGTAATGAGATATATACGTGTGTGCATATATATGTGTGCATATGCATGCATACTAAAACTATGTTATAACATAAGCCCACTCACAATGTCTTTTCTCATCCAATATGGGTGGCCAACTCATAGCTGCCAACCTTATCTGGCAGATCCTATTGCTGGCAACAATGCCCACCCATTTTCAATTGCCAGATGCAGCCGGTGCTTTGTTTTACACTACAACCAATATTATTTTCAAAATTCACTGCTGCTGGTAATAAACATAGATTAGCTCTCTGGCTCAGAATTTCTGCAAATGAACCAAGGAATTTGCTGGACATGTTTGCATTTTTTTTTATCAGACCTCAAAGCATATTCATTAATCACTCTTGTGGATGTTTTATTATGATAGGAAATAAAATATAGTTTTCTGGATTCCACTCAAGTCCCTGGCAGCAGATATAGGGAGCAGGGTGTCATGTTGCATATGGATGGGAAGCTGTACAAGAGCTCTCCTGGCCTTCGTGATTAAATGACTGGAAAAGGGAGGCTCAGGCTTCCAGTTGTGACACTAGACATACTTCATTGCAAAAGAGCTCCCAAAACTAGGGAGGAAAAGAAATTATTACCTCCCCAAGTAGTACATCAAAGATCAATTCGTCCATAAAAACAAGATTCCCAAGAGCAGCAATTAGTAGATACTTGCCAGTTGACAATGGCCTATTTAGTTATTAAAATATTTAATATCCCACCCTCTATCTGATTGTCTCAGGGGAGTGTACAATAAAACAACACAAGCGATTTAAGCCATGTTCATGGTTAAAAAAAAATAAGGCTTAAACATATCAAATAATTTAAGAAGTTTTAAAGGACAGATTAAAAACAGCTATAAGAAATTAAAGCAATTTAAAACCATGCACATGACTGATCTGTGTTAAACCAATTAAGACTTGAAATCTTTTCAAAACACCTATATTTTCACCTGGCACTGAAATGATAGCAATGTAGGTGCCAATCAAGTCTCTAATGAGCACTCCACAAATGTTAAGTGCCACAACTGAGAAGGTTGTTTCACATGGCAGACACCATATTTTCCTAACTGAGGGGTCATAGAGGAGACACCCCCCAGCAGATCTCAAACCTTAGGCAGGCACATTTAGGAAGAGGCAGTCCTTCAAATACCCCAAGTCCCAAGCCATTTAGGACTTTAAATATCACTACCAACACCATGAATTCAGACCAGCAGCATATTGGCAACTGGTGCAATTCTTTTAAAACTGGTGTTACATTGTTTTTATATGATGTTCTGTTCAGCAGTCTGACTGCTTCATTTTGCACTAGCTGTAGTTTCAAGACTCTCCATGTAGAGGGTATTATAGCAATTTAATTGAGAAGTGTTTTTTGTAGAGAGGAGTGTGCTATGTGCAGGCACACAGAAAACAACTGGAAAATGTTAGTATTCACCTTTATTTGTTATTAAAGGTGACTGATTGCAGCTCAGGTTGAACTTTGGCTTATGCTTATGCATGCATGCTTACATTGCAAAACTGTTAATGTCTGGTAAGATCCATTGCACTCAGTGGGACTTCTTGTTGTGGTTGTGTGCCTTCAACTAGTTTACAAATTATGGCAATCCTAAGGTAAATCTATCACAGGGCTTTCTGAGGCTATGGCCCTTTCCGCACCTTACCGTCTTTTGGTGCTGGGGTGCAGGGATCACGTGAGCAGCCTCCGGCGAGAGGTTCTCGCATCTGGGGTCCTTTGGCTCCGCACAAGCTGCCTGCTCACGCAAGAGCCCCACCTCTTCCTTCTGCAGTGCAGCCTGGGAGTTTCCCAGGTTGCACTGTGGCAGGAAGCATGACTGTAGTGGCTCCAGAGGCTCCGCATGCCAGGTAAGTGTGTGCAGGGCCCGGGAACAATGCAGAAATGCACACCATTTTCGGCTTCTAGCTGAAAATGAAAAGGTGCGCAATTGGTGCCTGTGTGATTGTGAGTGCATCGTGCGGATCGCTGCTCACAATTGAGTGACGCTCCAGGCCCTCTTTCACATGGAAAATGCCATGCGAAAAGGGCCTAAGACTAAGATTCACTCAAGGTTACCCAGTGTGTTTCCATGACTGAGCAGGGAACCAAACCCTGGTTTCCAGGGTCACAATCCAACACTCAAGCTCTCTACAATGGGACTTACACTCAAGTAAATGGGAATAGGATTGCAGTGCACATTTGTTTGGCATGCAGCTTAGGCCACCAGCACTTAACAGAAAACACTCATTCAAAAATAGCTAGTAAAAATGTCTTTTAAACCTTAGTTTAATAATATTTTATTTAACACTCTGGAGTGTGTATGTATGTGTATGTGTGTAAGTGAGTGAGTGAGTGAATAGGTGTGGGGTTTTTGAGCAAATACTGGAATCCCTTGGAACTGAAGAGGACAATTCACATCATCTTGGATATGAGGAAATTTCAAGTTGTTCTTAGTTCCTGAAACATAATATCTTCTTTTTTCCTAGTTGAGTAAAATATTTGCTTTACACTAATGTTATTCCTCCATGTTTGAGGAAATGAACAACAGCTGCCTCCTTTTTTCTGATATGCTCCTGATCTATAACAGCTACATGGCAGGCAGGTACAATATGGTCCTCTTTATAAATATGCTTTATATCTCAAACTTAATATCACTTGGTTTTGCATAGTGGGTTTCTATCCACAAAAGCTCCTGTTTAAACAAAAACAAGTTAGTCTTGAAAAATGGTTGAATAAAAATATGACTATGGAAGAGGAGAAAGATTTATTGGCTCTTTCTAATTTTAAGACTAGAAAAAAGAGGATCAAATAACTAGAAATTATAGTTATGAAGAACAACTGGGTATTGTTTCAAAATAATGATGAGAGAGTCTAGAAAGGAATCACAAAAGGGTTTAGAAAAACTGAGAAAATTATGTTTATCTTTTATGGGGGGAATCATAGTAATAAAGGCAAATGTTCTGTCAAGGGTTCCCTTTTATTTTCAAATGATTCCCATAATAAGAAATGGAATATCTTTTGTGTGATGGCAGAAAGATATTTCCAGATTTCTTTGGCAGGAAAAGAAACCTAGAATAAAATTTAAAACATTGTACGATGCTAAAGAAAGGGGTGGTCTGGGATCTCTTAATATTAAATGCTACTAGTAGACCTGGTGTTTGTGTGTGTTTGAAAGTCTGGATTTTGCTTAGAGACTAAAAACTCTTGGAACTTGAAGGTCATGACTTTAGATAAGATCAGCATGGTGATCTTTGCCAAATTTTGTCAAAGAAACCCTGAGATAAGGTCACCATAAGTCAGAAATGACTTGAAGACACGCAGCAACAACAACAACAACAACAACAACAACACAAAATATTTGGAGTTGGTTTGATCTTGACTAGATAATTAAGACTCATCAGTTTCATCAGACACCTGCACTTAGTGAAAAGGAAAGTGGCCAGAACTGATTTGTTGATAAAGACTTACATTTCTATATGCCTGAATTTTTGGATTCTCCTTCAGTTATGAGATCTGTTACAATGAGTTCCTACCCTTTAAAAATTTTCCCAATACACCACTGGGTATGAGGCAAACATGACAGATTCTCTGGCCAGGTGGGAAAAAAATCACACAGTACAGCAAAATGGAACATAATTGTAAATAAGAGAATAATATTTCACAGGAAAAAAAAATCTCCTCCTTAGTAATCAATTTAGACTTTAGTAATCTCTGAAGACCCCTGAAGTCTCCAAGTCCAAGAAGTGTTTCAATAAACTGCAAGTCTTTTTCAATAGCCAATTTCCTTTGTAATTTGAACAGGGTACTACTGAAAAAATCAAATTAAAAATCACCACAATATGTGAATATCCCTGATGCATTTTGAAAGCACAATATTATTCAGCAGGCTTTAAGTTATAGAGTGAACAGAGTCTTGGATAGTTAGCACTGCATATCAGTTCAATCAAAACTATGTACTTCTGTATTCAGCCAAAATTATGCAGGGAGTTAACTGGGTAACATATCTGATGAAGTCAGATTTGAAAAATATTCTCTAAGTTAAACAACAAGTACTAGCAACAGTTCATTTGAGGCAATATTTTCCCAGTGATACCACCATGCCATAAAATCTGTTTTTTCTGAGTTTTGCTTCATGACATACATCACTTTTATTACTATTTTACTATATTACTATTACTATATTACTATTACTTTTATACTATTACTATTTTATTATTTACAGTTCCCTTAACAGCAAGTCCTACTTTGCACTCTAGAACTCCACAGACACACATAGAGGTATTGATAAGGGCAGCAGCAAGACCACCACAGATTATCTGACTGTGTAATATTAGTACCGTAGGGAACTGAAATTGTCAGTGTGATTTAACTCAACACGACTTAAAGCAAGAATGAGTTCAGTTCTTAACTATCATGGAGCCAGCCAATATTTTGAATTAAGATGTGGTCTCTTCATGCTGTTTACCCTTCCTTTCTAGATAAGAGAGAAAGATCAGATTTTATCTGGAACTCTTATATACATGGTGGAAAGGTGTTTCTCTTGAAAAGCATATCTAACATACACACACAAGTTTAGCATCATTATTATACTGCTCTTAACATCCAAACTGCAATTCCAGCAGCCTGATCTATATACTAAGTTTCTTCATAGAATAGAATCATATAGGAAGTATCTTGTATGTAAAGTTATCCTGTGGAGTACAGGACACCCACTCTGTGGAACGCACACACCCAGTGGATTTCCGCTCCTTATAAATCTTTATAGTCTTTATAAACCACCATACAAAGTTGACTTGAAGGTGCACAACCACAACAACCACCTTTTCATACAGATTGATTGAACAGTCCTCTTTCTCAACATGCCAGCTTATTTCTGTGAGTTGATCAGAGGGGTTTGCCTTTGCTTTCATTTGAGGATGAAAGAGTGTGACTTGTCCAAGGACACCCAGTGAGTTTCCATGTCTGAATGGGGTTCAGTCCTACTCTTCAAGCATCATACTTCAATACTGAAACCACCACAGATAGAGATAGTCAACTTTTTTTTTAAGCTGTCCCCATTTTTACTTATACCCAATGAAATGAGGCAGAATCCTCAAAAGATTCTGTTGTTTTTCAAGCAACAGATTAATACATCAACCTCTGTTCCCTTGCCATTTTAGTTTGATTAAAAGTACAGTTCTTCCTTGACATTTGCGGGTTTCACTTTCGCAGATTTGATTATTCGTGGGATGGGCTTGCCTCCCCTCAATCTACCCCTCCCATTCCCTGGCCTTTTGCCCAGGGGCAGGGAGGAAGAAAGATTGTGGCTTCCCCTCCCCTGTTGCCTGCAAGGGCACACTGGCAGCAGTGTACAGGTAGGGCGATCGCCTGTTCTCTGCAAGCCCTTGGCTGCTGCCACCGGTGCAGGCATGCTGGCAGGAGCCAGCAGGGGCATGGAGAGGGGATGACTGCCCATTCTCTGCAGGCCCTCAGCCATTGCCAGTGTGGGCGTGCTGGCGGCAGCAAGCAGGAGCGTGCAGACGGGGCGATTGCCCATTCTCTGCATGCACTCAGCCACCGCTGCCAGTGCAGGGGCTCTGGAGGCAGCCAGAAGGAATGTGCAGAGTGAGCGATCACCCATTCTCTGCACACACTCGGCCACCACTGCCAGTGCAGGAGGTCTGGAGGCGGCCAGCAGGGATATGGAGAGTGGGCGATCACTCACTCTCTGCACACCCTCCACTGCTGCCACCTGTGTGGGCGTGCTGTGGGGCAATTTACCCTTTCACGCATGCCCTCAGCGCCCCCCTTGCTCACACACTGGTGGAGGCAGCTGGCAGGAGCCTGAAGGGAGGGCAGGAATTATTCACGATTTTTTTACATTTGCGAGGGTTCTGGGTCCCTATCCCTCACAAATGTGGAGGTCCTACTGTATTCCAAGCTCTCCTCCGCTCCCCAGAATTGAAAACCTGGGTCATTTTTCCACACTAAAACAGGAGGTCTCAGGAAAATGCCAGGCCCTGCCAAACCTCTGATCTCTACCCCTTCATTTTCCTTTCAACCTCAACACTAGAACTAGAACCAGGAGTTTCAGATTTTAAAAATTGTTTCTTCTTCCTTTCCTATACAACAACTTGATTAACGTTTTAAGGGGAAACAAATCCTTGTGGTTGCTAGTAAAGAAAATTCTCCTAAGGGGTGTTACTACCTTGACATCAGGATTTGACCTCCCACCAAGCCAATAACCAGAAGGAGGAGGAGGACAGTTTTCTTTTTAGGTTGCTTCCTTGCTTAGAAGATACCTCTAGGGAATGGGAAATGTTGGTGAGAGGTGGCAGGGACTTGCAGAAACAGTTGGATGGAAGCCAGGGTTTGTCTTCTTGGAATTTACCTAAGATAGATCAGAATTTGAGGCTTTCATCCATCAAAATCTGTTCAAAAATGAGAGAGACTTTGACATCCAAATCAGAACATATAAATATTTATCATATTTTGTTTCATCTGAAATTTCCTCCCATTCCAATAACATTTGGAGAACTGTAACACTTGCATTATCTGCTGCACGGGGGAAAAACATAGCGTTTAAGCAGCCCTGTCCATATTGATCAATATCACTTTTATTAAAAGAAGCAATTATGGTTAGTTGCTATGATCCAGTTGTCTGAGTTTGCTATAGAGATCGTTTCTCTTAAAGACGTGCCTGCCACTCACAACAAGCCCAAGGCACAATTTTAGCTCTGCTCAATTCTGGCACTAGAAATGAGTAAACAACATAAACACACAAGCTTTTAAAACTAGTAAACTATTTCCTGAGGCATCATCCAGTTTATTTCCAAGATTTAATTTAAAGTCTTGGTAATCTGGTGAAATAAATAGAGGTTTATTGTTAAGCTCCACAAACCTTACAAAATATTAAGAGCTAAGAAGCAGGGAAAGAAAAGCAAAACTAGAATAGTTCTCAAATTAAAAATCAGTATAATATCAAGAGGTTTTTCTTGAGTTCTTAAAAACCTTGATTCAAACTCAATTAGTTACACTTTCCAGTAGTGTGATAGTGGAAATATATGAACTTCAACAGGGGAAGAAAAACAGCAACCCCCTACTTTCAATGGAAGCAGGAAACACACATATCATTGTAACAAGTAACCCTTAAAAATAGCCTGCTTCAAATGATATCCACTCTGGTTGTAACATATAGAGTACTTGCTATATGACCCTCGAACCCTTTAGGACAAGACGGTCAGTTGTATTTCTGGACAGCAGCAGTGATCTAGACTTGAGTCGACTGACTTCGACTCAAGTCAGACTTCAGCGACTCGACTTGGACTTAACTCAACAGTAAATGACTACTGACTCGACTCGACTCAAGACTTGTATATTTTTAGTGACTGACCTGCTATGCCCTACGTTCAGGAACATAAGACATTCATCCAGAAACTTTATGACTTTGAACAACACTTCCATCTCTTTTTGCCTACTGGTCACATGACAATCTGTCTCAAGCAAAAAGTGTGGGCACATTTCTCAGAGGGGAACAGCAAACAGGTTAGGCAGTCAACTTGAGATAGGGTCGAAGTCTACTCAGCAGCCTGACCGTGCTGCATAGGAGGAACTTCCTAAAACTTTTCCTAACAGCAGAAGGCAAGACTTGCCCCCAGAGTGCAGGGTGTATTTCTCAGAGGGGAACAGAAAATATGTTAGACAATGGGCTTGAGCAAGACAAATCCTTCCTTCTATAGCTTTTGGAGCTTCAGTAATGGGGACTAAGAAGGATCCTATTCCCCACTTCCAAAGCTGCAGATGGCAAAATCACCAATGTGGAGGTCTGACTCTACTTAAATTGTTAAAATTGACTTTATTTGACTCTATCCAGAAATTCTGGAATATAGATTGGGGTATAAAATTGGCTTCCAGACTTGAGACTTGACTTGAAAGTATCTTGCAAAGACTTGAGACTTGAAGGTAGAGATTTGAGACTTGACTTGAGACTTAAAGACTAAATATTTGACTTGAGACTAAATATATCACTGGACAGAAGTCAAAGATCAGTGCTAGAACATACAAATTGCACACCAATGGTCCCAAGTTCAATCCCTGATATCTCCAGTTAAGAATCAGGTAACAGAGAAGGCTTGTGTTTGAGATTTTGATAAGCCCCTACCAGTCAAAATAGATATTACTAGGCTAGACAGAAAGATAATCTCTCCTCATAGATGATAGCTTTCTGTGTGCGAACCATTTCCCATGAAGTCTCAGCTGAATATTTGAACAGAATGCTAAATGCATGTTATAATTATGTTTTAACCCTTATATTCCAATAATGTCCAAATAATTTAAAATGTACTGTATTTGCTGGCATATAAGACTCACTTTTTTCCCTGAAAAATACTGTTTGAAAATGAAGTGCGTTTTATATGCTGGTGTGTCTTATACACTGGCAAATAGTTTTTAACCAGTGTATAAATGCAGTGTGTCTTATATGCCAGCAAATACGGTAATAAAGATAATGTTTATTATAGCTACTTGCAGGAAAGGCCACCACATCCATAGGCTGGCTCTGGCAGAAGTCTGAATGAGGTAGCTATGGTCATCCTGGTTTCAGCAACCACTAGATGAGCTACAGGGTACATAGATATAAGAAGCCTTTCAAACCAAAGGCTTTTCTAGTCCAGCTTTCTTTTTGCACAGTGGCAAATCAATTGTCTATGAAAAGCCTAACAGAAGGACTTGAGTACAACTGCATTCTCCATTTCACACTTGTCAGCAACTGAGAAACAGGAGCATGTCATCTCTGATTGTTGTTGTTTTATGCCTCCACATCATTTCAGACTCATGGTAACTCTAAGGTGAACATATCATAGGGTTTTCTTGGCAAGATTTTTTAGAAGGGTACAAATCTCGCCTTCCTCTTGTTGGGAGTGGCAACCTTTGCATGCTTAATTAACTGGCTAGTTAGTTTGCGTGTTTATTGTAGGCTTAGAGGGGATTGCCTAGAATAAACTTCCTGCTGTTTGGTCAACACTCATGTCCCCTTGCATGTTCTCTTCCTCTCCCCTTTTTGGTTTTTCGGTTTCCCCACAAGCATGTGGCTCCGATCCTCTGGCAAGCATGCTTCCCTATAAGCATGTGACTGCTTATTTTGTTCTTACCTTTCTTCATGAATTGAACCTGTGTAGACTATGCACAAGATTTTGTGAGCAAACTTTTCATATTTTTAACCAAACTTATTGTGCTTATTTTGAGCTAGATTAAGTGTATCTGGAGTAGAGATGATGCAGTGGGACTGATGATTTGTTCTGCTTCTGTCTGTGCATTACAGAATACTCTGCTGATTGGGAGACTTATTACTAAAAAATCTCTCAATTCCCCAACACCTCTGAGGCTGAGTGTGTGATTTGTCCAAGATCACCCAGTGAGTTTCCATGGCAGACTGGGGATTAAAACCCTGATCTCCAGAGTTGTAATCCAGTGCTCAAACCACTATAACACACAGTTACTTCTGGTGAAGCTGGTGAAAATAGGTCAAAAATAGCATAAAGAAACATATTACCACTTCAGAAAGTAAGGTTGTTCACTTTAAAATACCGTTTTTTTTTGTTTTTTTTTAATAAATAGGCTTTGGGAAGTTGACTGTAAATGAGATAGAATGTTGCTTTAAATAAAATATTCATCTTAATGCTAGATTTTTATCTAAATCCAATTTTGGATGAGAGCTACTTAATGCAAGTAGAAAATGTATGGAAATCCTTTTTATAAATCAGATGATTTGGATTTTAATCCCATTACAATCAGTGGGAGTTCTTAAATCCCTAGCTGTTCTAAGTCACCAACTTAAAGACTAATGACAGGATATATAACACCGAGACTATAACCAGCTATGACAAAGCACTGCATTTGTTCTTGTTGTTGTGTGACTTCAAGCCAAGAGTTTTCTTGGCAAGATTTATTCAGAGGGGGTTTTGCTTTTGCCTTCATCTGAGGATGAAAAAGTGTGACTTGTCCAAGGTCACACATGGATTTCCATGGCTGAGCAGGGATTTGAACCCAGGTCTCCAGAATTCGCCCTCAAACCATTACACGATGCTGGCTTTCCCTGTCTCTGATAGTGGAGATGATATATTGAGGGGCCTCAAAGGCCCCTCTCTAAACTGCAAACCCCAGGATTCCATAGGATGTTGAAAGTGGAATAATAGCACAATAACAGGCCAGTGCAGAAATGGCCATAGTCATCCTAGAGAGTGGCCATTGATGGCTCCATCTCTTTGAATTCATACAGTCTTTTAAGGCCATTCAAGCTATCAGCCATACCCACATTATGATTAATTAAGTAGATGGCACCACAAAGAGGCAAAGCATAGAAAAGTGGAGGAAAGATGGATGAAGGAGAAGGAGATAAGGGAAGGAGAAGCAGAGGCAAAGGAAGAAAAGTCAAAGGAGAAAGAGATAAAGTGAGAATGGAAATACCGTTTATAAACAACCAGTTCTCCAGTAGGGAAAGATCAAGATTGACTCTTGGCGAAAGAGATAAAGGGGTTTATATAAGGTCTTCAGTCTTCCCCACCTGATTCCTGCATAATGAGTATGGTCTCTCAGACCTAAAGGTAAGAGAAACTGCTCTGATTCTCTCAAGCAAGACAGGACTGGGCTAACTCTAAAGGAGTCTTGATGAGGCACAGTATGACAGTGATATTAATAGAACAGAGTTCTAAAATGAAAATTATGAATACACCCCAATCAACGCCCCCAAGTATGAGGATGTAAACTCTACAATTGTTCTGTTTCTCCATGGTGTATGTCCTAAGCAGGGCATAGGCAGGTGTTCAGAGGTAGACTGTGTACTAAGACCTAAAGAGATAACATTTCTGTTCCCCAGATAAAGTGAGGATATTTAAGTGTTAACATGGCCAATTTACTATTTTAGGACTTCTTTCAGATCTCATAACAGCCTCCTTCACATAATAGATCAGCAAGTATTACACTAGAGCAGCGGTTCTCAACCTGTGGGTCGTGACCCCTTTGGGGGGTCAAATGACCCTTTCACAGGGGTCACCTAAGACCATCAGAAAATACGTATTTCCAATGGTCTTAGGCTCCATTTCCTCCTCAGTGGTAGTGCGCAAGCGCGAGCCACCCGCTCGCGTCCTCCTGCCCCCTGTTCAGAAAGGACTGAAATCGCTCCCCTTCTCCACTACCGGGAGAACCTCCTATCTGACAGGCCAGCTGGGGGGGGCAGCGGCAGCACGGGATGAGGCCCCTTCCTCGCCACGGCCCCTGCCCCACTAGCCACGGAAGGGGGCGCTGCGGAAGGGTCGGGGGACCCCCAGGCGGCACTTTTCTGGGGGGCGAGCTATGCCCAGTGCAAAAGACAAAGGTGCTGGGATTCCTCCCCCCAGCCAGGGTCGACACTCTGGAAACTTGTCCCATACTGCCCCCCCAGCGGAAACGAGAGCAAAGCAGAAGCAGAGCCCAGGGGGGTTCTCGGAGTTTTTTCCCAGGGGAGATGCATGGCTCCTCTTTCCCTCTCTGCCCGCCCCCTTCCCCGTTCCTGGCCGGCGAGGCAGCCTTTGTGGGGGCGGGGGGAGGCATTGTAAATAATAAATAAATAATTTTATGGTTGGGGGTCACCAGAACATGAGGAACTGTAGTAAAGAGTCGCGGCATTAGGAAGGTTGAGAACCACTGCACTAGAGGAAAAGGGGATGAAAATTGAAGCATTTGTATGTAATTCTTCCTGAGCAATCATCACTACCGATCGTTTACTTTGGCTTGTCCTTCTTATGAAGCAGGTTCAATTCCTTGAAAAAGATCACTTGCTACACAATTTCTTAGCAAAGACACTGAATTTGGAACAAGATTTTAACTAAAGAAAGCACTAGGAATAACAGTATAACAGTCTATTGACAGAAAAAAGTACCTTGTCATCAATCTGACAATGCGATATTTCAAGAACTGACTGTGTTTTAGCTGATTTGTACAGGTTGATTTTTCCCCTCAGCCAGCTTATTGACTATCCAACTTCAAGTTTCCGGCACAGTAACTAAATATTGATGTGTTTCTCAGGAGTGTCAGATGCACTTGGACAACTCTGACAGGGTTTTCTTTTTTGTCTTGTGCAGTTTCAAATGCTATCCGTGTTTTATTGGCACTAAGAAGAAAAGGAAAAGGAGAGCTGCTACTATATGGTTAATTGGTTATGCTCTGTAATCTCCACAGACTGAACAGCAACATCACTGCACCTGACTTTACTGCATTTGCAAAATCCCAAGAGGAAATGGGAAGCTATTAAACTTCATACATCACAAGCAAAGTCACACAGTCAGTGCACCCTTCTAGAGACCACATTTGGCATATGTAAAAATACTGCAAGCCCTTCCACTGCTTCCAGTTTTTTAAATCAGATTAAGGAAATCCATTATTCACTGGATAAAATGATCATGATTATTTTTTGTAGTTAATCCTAAACAACTTAGATTAAAGTCTTAATCCTGTATATACTTAAATTCCTGTAGAAAGATTTTGAGCACACACTTTACAGCCATCTGCTTAAGTGGATGATATAAGGTCACATACAACAGGGAAAGAAAGAAAGAAAGGAAGGAAGGAAGGAAGGAAGGAAGGAAGGAAGGAAGGAAGGAAGGAAGGAAGGGAGAAATCAGTGGACTTCCCCTCCTCAAATTTGGTATTGCTGAAGCAGTGGATTCTTTTGAATTATTTGTCTATGGAAGATATAAAAAAATAATTTGACATAGCCATTCTAATGAAATTACATTGCAGAGTATGGAGTGTCCTAATTGCATTTTATTTGTGCTTCTGGGACATGTTATTCTATAAAATAAATGTCTTGCTTTACATTTTTAAAATAAAGTTTAATCTATCCTTGTTGTTATTATTGCAGAGAATAATGTCATCATTGATTGTGTGTGCTAGAGAACATCTGAAAGCCAGTAGTGATTTGAGCATTGGACTAAAACCCTGGAGAGCAGGGTCCATTACTCCTCTCAATGATTGAAACCCACTGTGTAATCTTGGGTGTGTCACACACTCTGAGCCCCAGAAAACTCCGTGATAAGGTTCACCTTAGGGTTGCCGTAAGTTTGAAATGACTTGAGGGCACACAAAAACAAATAGGGCACTAAGATGACATCACACATCAGAATGTCATGGTGAATCATGCTGAAGCAGCTTGCAAAAAAATCTCATTACTGCACCATGGACTATTCTGTTGAAAGTACCTCAAGAAGATTTATTTTTTAAAATATTTATACTCCACCTTATATCAGAAGATCTCAGGGTGGCTTTCAAACAGCATTAAAACAGGTTAAACAGGTTTAAAACAGTAAGAAAGTATAAATAAGCTAAAACATGAAATGAAATTAGTTCAAAACAGATTTTAATTTTTAAAAACAGTTTTTAAAACAATTTTTGGCTGAATTAATGAGGCCCAAAGGCTTGAGCAAACAGCCAAGTTTAATCTATTTTTTTTTTTTGAGAGTGTATAAAAAAAGATAACAAGAAAAAGAATCATAACATAAAAGACAGAAAACCAAAAAAAAACAATTATAACAAACAATAACTATATTCCAAATCTACAACTTATAACATCAAATAAAAAGTATAAAATAAAAAATAAAAATAAGAAAAATAGAAAGAAAAAATAATTTAAACTAAAATACATGAAATAAAACTACTTCCAGCCAATGATATTCAGTATTCATCATATTGGTTTAGCCCCTATATTAGTAGTTACTATATAGTAATATTTATTCTAAATTAATATAATAATTTCTTATACATATATTTATATCTCTTTCCCTCTAAAAATAGCATTTCTTCTTACATATATCATCTCTAGATGACTTATCAACTCAGATTCATAATAACCTTATATTCATTTATCCTCTTATTCTTTATTTTCTCTGTATATTTTAATAATCTTAAAATTATTTAATCACTCACTATAACCAAAGTCTTTTCATCTTAAATCTCTAGACATCATTCAAATAAACTGCTGCAATTCCAAGTCAATAACTTTTAATGAAAAAATATGTTCCCCATACATTTAAATTTAACAAAATACTTACAAACAGCCAAGTTTCAGCTTGTCCCCTAAATGACAAAGAGTGTTCATGCCCATCAGACTTCCAAGGGGGAGCATTCCACAGTTGAGGTACCACAGCCGAGAAGACTAACTCCCATGTCACTGGTAGGACATAAGAGGACCCGCCAACCAGCAGATCTCAGTCCTTGGAAAGGCACATGTGAGGCCTGGTGATCTTTGATAACCTACAGTAGGATAGGCTACATTATTAGAATACTGTAAAATAAAGAGATTTGGTTCAAATGTAGGTGAGAATAATTTCCACATATATATTGCTGTCATTTCATGAAGGACTTCTTGGACATCACAATCCTGTTGCAGAAGGTGTGTACTCATTTTTAACATACAGTGGTAGCAATAAGTTGAAGACTATAGTCTTGTGCATATAAATTAAGAGGTAACACCATTGAAATGAATGGAACTGACTTTTGCTTCTCTAATCATTTCTAAGGTTCCACTGCTAGTAATGATTCTTACATTGTCTCATGAGCAGTAAGGAAGGAAAAGAGCTTTTTATTGTTATTTGGAGCTTATTTTTCTGCATTGCAATTATCACAGGTTCAGAATTGACTTAGTAAAAAGCAGCTTTGATGTGATGTTTCTGTGCATTGGGTAATAAAACCCATAATATTTGGTTCTTTTCAGCTCTGTGAATTTTCCTGTTGTTGTGTGTTTCAAGTAATTTCTGATTTATGGCAAACCTAAGGCAAACCTATCATGGGTATTTCTTGGCAAGATTTGTTCAGAGGGAATTTCCATTGCTTTCATCTGCAAGAATGCGACTTGCCCAAGGTCACCCAGTAGGTACCAGCACTACACTGTGCTGAATCTCTTTTGTGATTTTAGATGGCATTTATTCATAAGTGTTATGATTAAAAGTATTATGCAAGAAGAAATAAGCAAGAAGCAAAACAGCTGAAACTCAATAAGTGAAATTTTGCCTATCAAGGCTTAGTATTCTTATTCTAATCATTACAGCTTCAGCCAGGCAACAGACTCTGCAACTATGGCAAACATGTAGAAGTGTTTCATGTACTGTAATCCTCAGACTGTGACTTAAAAGGAAGGGAATGCCATATAATAGATCAAAGATACAATGAATTCACTCAAGAATTCCTAGTTCTTTCTCTTAAGTCCTTCCATGCTGCCCCTGGACAAAAAGGTCAATGGAAGAGTTATTTGGGGCGGTTCCAGATGAGGCATCTATTGTGCGCTTGCCAAGCCTCATTCGCAACATTCTCATTCTCTTTCATACTACAGAATTACAGTGCTTCATCCCACAAAATACTGGGGTTTATATTTTCATGAGGAACTAGAACTCATTGCCAGGAATTTCTAAATTTCCTCGTCAAAGTACAAATGCCATAGGATGACGCCATGACAGTTCAAGAGATATCAAAGTGCTAAAACTGTAGAGTATGAAAGAAGGGATATAGAAAAATGACTATTCCACTTTTAATCCTTCTATATTCTTACAACATTGCCCAATTAATGTATCCTGTAGCCAACAATTGAGGTTTTCTTTATTTTAAACTGAACCTATTAGCTTCCAAGCCTTTACAGTGAGCTTAGAGGAGATGGAGTAGCATGCTCTGAACAGTGGCCAAATACACACACACACACACACACTTTCACATAGGCAGTGTGAAGGTGCAGAGGACTGTATTGCTTCATAAGACTGTATTACATCATTTCTTTGCCAAAAGTGGTCAACATTCACAACTGGAAGTAACTTATTATACATTTGCAGGGCTGGCGGGGGCATTGTGGAGGCTGGAAAACTCAGTCTCTCTGGAAGCAGGATGTGTGCATTTGAAGAGAAAACCCACTCCCATTTTATTTTTTTAAATGGAGTGACTGAGAGTCTAGATTCTGGTGGGTATTGCTTGCACCCCAGGGGCTGTACAATTCCTATCCTTCATATGTACAGTGAATGTCCCATTCCCTTCTGCCTTTTTCAGTGTACTGTGCATGCAATGTTATCAAGCTAGGTTAACTGAAACCTGAAAGACTACAGTGCATTTTCTGTCCTGCACATCTCTTCTGTGACCTTCCCCATTAAGAGATCTTGTCATGGACAATGAGCTAGGCTTGTTTATTTGGAGTAAACCTGGTTCCTTCACTTGCATTCTTCTCTGAGTAGAGATTGATATTTTATACATGGGACCTACAGCTGAATATAGTTACACATCTGAAAGGCTGTGAGTTTATTCCTCTCCTCAGTTTTTCCTCTGCAGTTGTGTGTTTTCTAGCAGAGCTCGTCTGCAGCACTAAGACCAAGCGGTATTTTTTTTGACAGCAACATGTCTTCCTTATTAGGTTCCCTGTCTCAAGATTTCGGTTTCTTGCCTTCAAAGTGTATAGTGCTGGAATCCAGGCTCTGTTTTCAAACCCAATCTAAGCTATGTAACCATGTCTCTCACATTCTGGACAGGTGGCTAGCCCGGAGATTTTCCAGCATTAGTGTTTCAACTCATTTAGTCTTATACCACAGCTGAGCAAGCTTTAGTCACAGACTAAACCTTCATGACCTCCCCGCCCTGCACTGTCCTTCTTTGCTAATCACTCCACCATCAGTCCCTGAAAAGCAATCTTACATAATCTCCAGCAGGCAAAGGGAACTGTAAGTAATTCTCATCCACCACCCTACTGCTCTCATCCAGTTACAAAACAAAAATTAAATGTTAAATGCGCACTTAGAGCTATTAGTATTAGTCTGAACATATTTGGGACAGAACAAGCAACTTCAAGAGCATCCTTGGGTACCAAATGCGGAAAGCAGTTGACGAATGTATTGCTGACACAGAATCAAGGTCAAATTCAGCTATGGCATATATAGTACAGGCAGATCAGTTCCAAAAGTCTTCAGTATGACAGTGTAATCAAACTGGAGAAAAGAAAGAGAGGGAGAGAGAAACATTAGTCCCCTGTGTGGTCTTGTATTGTCCTGACATTTCTATCTCTGCAAAAATTATGAGGCAACTGCACAGAAATTTTGATTTGCAGTGTTGTTTTGCCTTTCTTTAAATAAAAATGGTGTCATTCATTATTGGCCAAAGACATGCAGCATTATAATATTATCACATTCAAATATGTGTTTCTTACTTAGAAGGAAGATGACAGCATATATTCCTGAACTATAGCTCAAGCATAGAATGTGACTATACGCTTCACATTCGATTACAGATTCTGTGACAAATTAATCTGGATCAAGATCTAGATCAGTTGTTTTTGAGGAAGAAAATAAACTACGACAATGTTTCCCTTGCCTGTGAAAAAAGGGTTTTTTCCAAACAAACAAACAAATAAATAAATGTTTACATATAGAGAGTGAAAGTTAAAGTACCACAATTGTTGTGAAGACAGATAATTTATTGATACAAGCAGAACATAAAGCAAAATATTTTGATGTTTTCCTTACAGCATGACTCTGGAGTCTCTCACTTATGTTTTGTTTCCTCCTCTTTCTTCTTCCCCTTTCGCTCCTGTCATCCTTTGTTGTTTATACTCCTGTTGCCTCTACCTCTTGCCCCTACTCCATGCTTCTGCCTCTCTTCTCTTCAAGTGTTTTCCTCATTATCTGTCATACCCCTTCCTGTTGAAAATTACAGCACCAAGGCTATAACCTGAAGCAAGGGTGGTGGTGAGGAAATGTTTGGCAGATTGTCCCTGGCAGTTTCCTTTTTCTTCATTTTAGTTCTGCATACAGAAAATGATATGCTTAGATGTGACTTCCTTCCTTCTTTTTTGTAAGGTCACTTCCTGCTTCTTCTTCCAGCTAGAGCAAAGGCAGGTCACTGGTGGGTCAGGAGGGTTTTTTTCCCTTCAAATCTCTAAGGGCCATATGATACACACACATATAGTAGTCTTTTAAGCTGGGGTGGGGGATCTGATGTCATCTCAGACCTTTACAGTTCTCTGTGTGTGTGCACAAACACACACATGTACACACATGCATGTGTTTGCCTGGTGCTTTTTCATTTCAAAGCTTTTCCCAGGCAAGTTGGAGGAAAGAGCCCTTGGACCATTTAACTCTTCACAATTCTAGTGCTATGATTCCACTTTAAATGTCATGGTGTCATCCTATGGGAGCCTGGGATTTTCAGGTTAGGAAGGAGGTATTTAGAATTCTCAGCCAGAGAGCTGTTGGGCCTTACAACACTTCAAACACCAGTTAAAGTGGAATCATAGTGCTCATAGTGAATGGTTTTCAGCATCAAAGGGGACTGTAAAGAGGAAACTGAAAGTGGAAAGAGAAAACTTGGAATTTTGTTCTGCAGTATAAGATATCTGCCACATGGATGGAGCAGGAAGGTATGTAAGAGATACCATGGGAACATATAAGAGTCTTGGGTGGGAAAACGGCGTGGTCTGAAATAAGGACCAGAAGATTGTTATTTGTGTTGTTGCCTGCAACAGGAACTTGTGCAATGACTTATTAAGAGGATAATCAGGTCATTGCAATAGGAGAGAACTAAGAGTCTTCAGTTGCCTGGAAAGGAAAAACATCACATGGTAGAATGCTCTAGATCAAGGAAGTTACAAAAGATCTAAATAAAAGGAGACCAGGGCATGACCAAGTATTTTAGCAACTGATACAGGGAAGACCCAGTGTCAATGCTGAATTGATTTTACCATGATGGAGTGTCTTAAACACCACTTCCTTGTGAGACAATACGTATAAATAAAAGGTGGATTCATGATTTCAGGCTTTTGAAACAGAAACAGAGGCAGCATCTCCAGCAGTGTCAAAGAAATAGGACAAAAGAAAGACAGAGGTGAGAAAGGTCACATGAATCTAGAACTTCCTTCTTTCTGTGTCAAAGTTAAATAACTAACACAGCATTAAGGCAGATGTGAATAAGAAAAGGCATTTTTCACATGTCTTTTTCCAAAAGGAGAAGTTCATTTTTTCCTCACTATCATGGGAAGTTACAGCTGTGACTACTTCTATGCAGATGAAGAATGTGATTTAGAGTATGTGGGACTATTATCCCAGACTGACAAATATTCTGGGCTACATTTTTTCTTATACCATCTTCTAGATTCAGACACATTCTTCCTTGCTTGATGGTGTAAGTAACAATGGGTAATCAAACATGTGGTGAATCTTGCCAAACATAGCATTCTCATCCTCAGACCCTACTGAAAGTCATCCAACAAAACAGGGTCAGATGGTGAACTGAACATCACTGATTGACTGGGGAAAAAAAATGGCATTTAAGTTGTGATGGGTGCACGTGAGGTTACTGTCAAAATCTTTTGCAAACATTTTACAATATGTCATTATTTGTTCCCCTACATCACCTGCAAGGCCAGAATACAAAGAGTCCAAACCTTTCTATAGATAATAATGACAATATACAACACTAATGAATAAAAAATTATTTCCTGACCGGAAGAGGGTTAATAAGGTATACAAGCTAATCTTTGATTAGATTCATCATCAGATTTTTTTTTTCTTACTACTTGGCTTCTGTTGTTGTGGTGGTGGTTGTGGTTATGGTGGTTTTATGCCTTCAAGTTGTTTCTGATTTATGGCAACTTTAGGGCAGATCTATCATAGGGTTATCTGGGGGTTGAGAGTATGTGGCACTCCCAAGGTCACCTGGTGAGTTTCCATGGCTAAGTTGGGAACTGAACCCACGTCTCCAGAGTGATAGTCCATTACCTTATATGCCTTCAAGGAGATTCCCAGACTCATGTCAGGAAGAGAAGACACCAGAATAATTGTGTCAGTTGCAGAAGTCAGGTTAGTATTCCACTAGCTGACCAAGAACAGTGACTAAACCTGCTGGAAAACATTCCAAAGCCATCTGGAATCCATAAAAACCCAGCAGTGTCTGTAGGGAGACCACTGTAATAGATTTCTTGCCTCTAACTCAAGACTTGACTATGATAGTGGGAAACCTGTGAATTGTAACTTTATATCTTTGTGCCTACAGCCCTGTGTTGTCATGAAGCCCCAAAGCACCTAAAATTGAGTGGCCTCAACATAGATTTCAGTGTTCTCCAAGACAATCATGTCAGAATTCTGCAACACCAAGCCTGAAATTAGCTCCATTAGCTTAGAGAGAAAGAGAATAATGGGTTAATATCTTGCTAGTTAGTCTCTTTATTATCCGTATGCATTGGCTGGGAAAATGCAACTACACAAAGGTATTTTGGGACCTCTCCAAGCACCCTACCCCACAAGAAAAAATTGGAAAAAAATGTTTTTCCAAAAGATGTCCAAAAATGTCTCCCATGTCCTCTGGGGACACAGGCGGTCATTTTGCCATTTTTTTAAAAGGAAAGAAATCATGGGGGTCCAACAAAGCTATGGTTTTCCAAGGTCCCATGGACGGCCAATGCAGCCTCACAACTCCCAATATCTGCCCACGGTTGCTCTAGTGGTTTTATTGGTTGTAATTCTTTTATGTCTGTTTTATTATTTCATTATTTAATTGTTGCAATATTGTTTATCTGGTATTTTTGAAATGTATAGGGATATATCAGTAAATTAACGTTCAAGTTGCAGAATGATGTCAGATGGTCTGTTTTCTTCTTTTTCTCAAAGTGCCCATGCAATGAATTTCTCAGAATGTATTTCCTTCTGAACATGTAGAATGCCAGATTACAATGAATGGACACATATCCAAGCAACCTGGGGGCTGGCAGAATGTAATATTTTGCTCAGGCATCCATGTGCTCTTTAATATGTTCAGCTATCCAGAACAGCACCAACTAAAGTAATGAACTTGGCCTCATTCGTATTCCACCCATCTCATTTTCAGAAGGAAGAATAATGTTTGACTTGAATTCAAAAGTCTGACAGACAGTTACACTTAAGTGCTTAGGCTGTGTGATAGAATATAACAGACCCTGGACAAGTAGCAGTGGAAGCAGTGAAACATGAGAAACCTTGCTTTTCCAAATTCTACAACCAGGCAGATTAGAAAGAAGAAGATGGACTTTCACTGAAAAGAAAAAACTGTAATAAAATTTAAAATAAGCAACTTCCAATTGAAGAAAAATCTTAATAAAGTAATAAATTAATAGACTCCTGCATTGCTCTACATATTTACAGACAAGAGCTTCTGATCTGCTAGGTTCAGCTTTAGTATTCCCATAGGTTTCTGTGCCACTATGTCTTGCATATTTTAATCTCTCTCTGATCTGCAGACCCTGAAATCTGATCAGCATAAATTATCATCTGATCAATAACCCTCATGAAGCATGGCTGTACCTTAAATATTAGCTGGATCTCACAAATTTTTTCTTAGACAAAGGATAGTTACCATAATTGCAGAAATAATTTATAACAGCTTGTGCAGCCAAATCATTTGTTCGCTTTGCAGTATTGGTAACCTGTCACCTTCAGATTGGTTGCTCTGTGCACATAAATGCTGATTTAAAGCAGATTCTGCCCTGTGCTTAGGACAGCCAAGAAATTGGCATCATGAACTATTAAGACAGCATCAGTTTTAAAGCAGTTCTTAAAAGACCTTGATGTTCAATACGTGTCACTTACATTTATCCTTTAAAAAAAGTAAATTGGCATTCTGTTAACCTCAGATTTTCAATTAATCCTGCAATGTTAGATTAACCTGGTAAAATTGCATATTGATTACTAGATTTATAATATTGTGATGAGTTATACAATTTAGAAGTTGTCATCTTGTCCTCTGGAACAGCACAAAATTATTGTTTCAAATCCGTCAGTTGTTTGATTTACCTCATTCTGTATATTCCACTACTGCCTTGAAACTCACACCATTTACTAAGCAATATGGCAAAATGTTCATTACCTTTCTTATGTGCTTACAGAATACTCAGTAGGCTACTTTTTTGTGGTACAAGGAATCTGATAAAACAACATAAGCCAGCCTTTTAAAGTATTTGATTTCTGATTGAAATTGATTGTATTTGAATTCTGATTGAACACAATTGTGGCAAAGCTTCTAACATTCTGCCTTGAGTGAAATTGGGAAAGCCCCAGGAATCTACAATTGGTTCTAGATCTCAGAGTTTACAGCAGGTTTTCAGAAATTCCTGAGCATGACATCACTGTTCAGTGTCTAGTAGGAATGTCCATTGGATTTAGCCAAAACATGAATTCTCACCAAACTGGTTTTATTTCTGGTCTACAATGTAGAAAGGAATTAATGACCAAGCAGGGAAGTGGATATGAATGAGCAGTGAAAATGCCCTGTATGACTCCAATTAAAACATTTTTAAAACTTCAGTTAAGAACTGGCATGACATGGCTAGATGATTTCCAACACAAAGTTTTACTGCTACATCCATCTGCCAGCAAGCAAAGACCTGTTCATTCAGGCAAACCTTTGTTTTTTAACTTGTTTCTGTGGAAAGAGCATTCAATGGGATGGGTATATCTGTATCTCTTTTTATAGGTTTAAATGTGTTCTTAAATCATTTTTAATGTGCATTTTCAAACGGAATTGTTTAGTTTAACTTTTGTATTCATGGGTTTTCTTTTTCAGTTGTACTTTGTTTCAGTGTTGTTTCCCACCTTGAATCTTGTGAGAAAGACAGAATATAAATTAAAATAAATTAATAAATACATATTCACCAATCGCTGTCACTATCACCATCACCCAGCATTAGATGACTTTGATGGCAATCCTATATGAACTTCTCTGAAAATGAAGTCCAATGAGTACATGGAATTTGCTTATGCCCTGGTCCCCAATGCCAGGGGGGTGCAAAAAAGAGGACCCCCCATCTGCCCTGCTGCCACTAATTGCCCCTCTCCCCACACTGCGGATCACTCCTCTCCCACTGATTGCCCCTCCTCCAACCACTGCTTACCCCTCCCCCTGCCGGTGATCACACCTCCCCCAGCTGGCAATTGCCCCCTCCTCACCCCAAATCACCCCTTACTCTACTGCTGATTGCCCTTCCCCCACTCACCACTGCGCACTCCTCTCCCCGCCACTGATCGCTCCTTCCTGTGCTGCAGATTGCCCCACCCCCTTGCCTTGGGTTCAGTTGAGAGTTGGTCTGCCACTGTTTGCTTCTGAATAACCATGCATAGATTTGAAGTTTTTGCAAAATGAAATATCTCCAATCCATTGACGTTATCTGATATCTGCAAACACAACCAAATTATATGACAGAATTAGAGTCTTAGTTGGTTTCATGATGTGATTGCGAAAGGAAAAGAATGTATGTAAAGAACATTTTTTTCCAGACCTGAGCTCTGCAAGACACTTGGGCCATTTCTACACTATACTCTTATATTGCTATTATTCCACTTTCAACAGCCCATGGAATTCTGAGGTTTGTAGTTTAAGAAGGGGTACTTAGAATTCTCAGTCAGAGAGCTCTTTGGATTCAGTAAACTATAAACCCCAGAATTCCACAGGATGTTGAAAGTGGAATAATAGCAGTTTAACAGTGTAGTGTGGAAATGGCCTTGGACTATATTTTAAAAATCCCAATAATGCCAATTGATGTCAAGAGATGACTTTTATTAAAAAAAAAAAAAATCCACAAACTCCAATTGTCTGGGAATGAAGAAAAATTACTGACTTAATGATTGGTTGATTTTGCAAGTCTGAGTAGTACTTGGATGGCAGACTATCAACGAATACCAGGTGCTGTATATTTCGGAGGTAAGAACTAGCAAAACCATCTCTGAGTATTCGTTGCCTGAGAAAACCCAATGAAATTCACGGAGTGCTGTAAGTTGACAGACAAAGGCACATATACACACATATTGTACCAAGTCTGGTATTTCCCATTCATGCATGCAACAGAAGACTAAACTACTATAGTAGATTGTAGGAGGAGAAAGCAAGAAAAAACATTGTCAGCTGGTGCTGAGAAAAGTTTTACAAATGAAGAGTTAAGTATCTATTTGCTTTAGTATGTCAAGATGCACTTAAAACTGGATAAGATTTCTTTTCATATACGTACACACCCTGAAGAGCATTTTACAGCTCTACCTAAATGATTTGGTTGGAACACTTATCCTGTATAATAACAGTAGCAAACGGAATCCTGTGTTCCTTTAAGTCAATGTTGATAATTTAATATAGTTCAAGTTAATGACATGATGTGTTAAAAGCATGTTACATTAAATTATATGAGTGTGCATTCTGATCCATGCGTGACATTATTTCCTTCTGCCTTCCAAAATGTTATATACTGTGGATCTATATCTACATTCCTGATTGATACTACCTATGTACTGGTGTCAGTTGCATATCTGTATGTGGCCTTACTAAGTCATATAAAAGTCATGAAGAGTTTTAGTCTCTGCCCATTATTGCAAAAAGGCAAATGTTTCATGTGCCATATTTAATTCATTGCAGTAATAGATGGAAAAGTTAGTATCATATTTGTATCATGTGTGTGATTTCAGAAATATTTTAAAGAAAAGTTTAGAGTGTTTAAAGTGGTTTTGTTATTGTGGTAGATAAACCCTATCCCGGGGTCTACAATTTAATATTAAAAATATCTCCACGTGCTTGAGAGGTCCCCCAAACGAGCACGTAGGCAGGCACAGTTGAATGGCCGAAAACAGGAAAAACCCGGTCAGGCCAGTAAATCCATAGTCACATAACCCCAGGAGACCTCCAGACATGTAAAACATAAAATACAAAAAGGGTCCTCAGCCCCAAGGGATTAATGCATCTGACAAACAGCCCATCAAGTGAGAATGATTTGCATACAGCGAAGGCTTTGACAACCCCAGCAAGTCCAATCATGCAAAGGACGTTGACAAACTGGAGCTTTGTTTTAGCTCCTCCAACTATTGTTCTCCCCGGGAAAGGATTAGCCCTCCAGGTACCTTTTCCCCCATAAATAGACCCAGTTTTTGAGCAGCTCTTTGGATCGCTCCCAGCTTCCCAGCAGACCATCACTCTGCCTGTTGAGCTATCCCCTCAGCCCTCCACATGCTGAGTCTCATCTTTCTCTCCGCTGCTGCCTCAGACCTCCGGACTTCAAGACCAGGTGCAGTATTCCCCAGCTGTAACCCTCCAAAGCCCCCTATCCAATTTCCTCTCTTTTTATTCCTCGCTAGGTCTTTTAATAAAATCATTTATTAGACAATTTTGCTTGGTTTTTGGATTGGCCTGACCCTGTAAAAACTGGGTAAAAAGACCCCGCTAGGTTACCCTGCCTCTCGTATGGTGCTTGGCTTGTGCTCTGGCTAGTTTCCATTCCCCATCAAGTAGAGCACATTGAGATGTCCCCCAAGGGACCCCTCAAATCAGGGTAACAGTTTTTAGCTATTCATTTAATATTTTTAAACTGTTTTTACCCATTATGCATAGTCCTAGAGGGTCTGGGGGGTCAAGAGGGGATAAATAAGTGTCTTGGATAAAATAAATAAAATAATAAAACATTTGGGTTATCCACATTCATGTTTTTTTTCTGCACAGTATCCTTAAATCATTTCTAGTACCCCCTCATTATTGTCCTGGGAACTGCTCCCATAGTCAACAAACTAGAAATGTTAGTCATAAATCATTAACTATTTCATTTTGCCCTGGCATTTCTTTTCTAGATCAAATCCAGCATATTGCTGGGACTTAGATGGCAATGATATTTACTCCAGGGGGTGTTCCAGTCTCCTGTGGCACACCTCATAGACTTTTCAGCCTGAACTTAACAGCTTGCCTTACTGAGTGTCAGTCTTCACACTAAAAGGTTAAACTCTTGTATTTTTGCCAATACCCTTATATTCACTATAAAAACTCCCGTAAACCCAGAAGGAAAATAACTAGTTGCTACACATCAGTGGAATAGGCACCCACCTATTGTATTTCTGTCTCTAGTTTTCTAATCCATAAAATAATTTATGTAAATCCCTTCATAAATCAAAAGGGGAGCTGTCTACAAAATCATAGCTTATCTACCATACAGACAAGCATAAATCATGTTTAATCTTAACATATTCTTTCACATATTTTGTCTGTAAATGCAGGTCAGCGACCATGAGTATGAGATCTCCCACAACCCCTCCTTCCCTCCATTCCTGTTTTGTCTGCTTCACTTGTTCATCTTCAAGAGATTCCATCCACAACTGAACTGTTGTCTCATTACAGGGATCATTCATAATTCTCCAAATCCACTTCAGTCAGGTGGGATTGGCTTGGAAACAGATGGTCACTTGAAAGATAATTTGCCTCTCTAGAAGGAAAGAGAGACCTCATTCCTCATAAGTCTTCCACATATTTCAGCAATATTTGCTACCACTGACTATAATAACTTTTTGGATGACATTGTTGAAACCAGACCAAGGTCTAATGTTTCCTGCCTGGAAGATTATTTCCAAAAGGTGGAGTTTAAAAGAAGTTATTCTGGACCATTACATATATAGTAGGTTTATCCAAATAGTTCAGTTCTGTTCCTCATGCTCTTGGACATTTGAATGAGATTTCTCAAGAAATCTGGGCTGATGTATCATCACTACATTGATGGGACCCAACTCTATTTCTCTTTTTAAGTTGAATCAGTTTCAGTTTTGAAACAGATGCCCAATGAGTGACAGAAATCTGAAAGTCCTTATCCCAGAAGTCACTATGGATATTGTGAAAACAAATTGGACTCTAGCTACTCTTCCACCTCTTCTACCTCTATTCAAGGATTCTATGGGCAGATTACTTTGCTGCTTTATATATATTGTGTTCTATCTTAAACTATCATTTTGTTACCAACCATGCTCTTCCACAGGATTTCTAGATGGTTTTATCCTCCTGAGAGTTTTTACCCACTTCCCAGGTTTTACATTGAGGATCTTTAGATGAAGGGGTAATGCTTTGGGATAATGTTATTGCTACCAAGAATTATCATGTAGGACTGCTCAAGTAGGGCTACTAAACAAATAACTCAATCTCCTTCCTTATACTTTTGAATGTAGGTGAATATTTAGAAATATGAATCGAGTAATATTTGGGCTAAAACAAATTTGATCTCTCCCTGTGTAAGAAAAAGGAGTCTAAGTTGGATTAGATAATAACATTAAATATATTTATTGTATTGAATAAGTACTGTGTGGCATTGAGGTCTCCTACAGAGTTCAAAAGATAATATATAAATCTTTCAAGACTTTGGGGAGAGAAAGATGTCATATGGGAGCACTAAACTTAAGTTCTGTTCTTGTTTTCTTGATTTTTATTTCTTTTCCCTTTCATATTTATTCCTTATACACGTGCATAGGTGGTGAATATAAGCCTAATTGTTTGTCCCAACTAATGCACCCAATTAAATAAGTGGGAATTGCATAAGTGTTGACTTACTGTTTAGCAATTGATTCAATGGGTTCAATTGGATTTAGGCTAAAATTCTTTCCCACAGCCACTCAAAATGTAATATGTAATATTATGAAGCACCTGGCAGGGCATCAGTTCTTTCTATATTCTGCCATATACCTAGAGTCTTTGCAAAATGATGGACTTTGAAATCTCAGCAAACACATATGTGACTGTCCAAAATTGTCAAAGATGTACAGCTAGAATGTGTGTATTCTTCAACCCATCAAGAAAAGGCAAACAAGCAATGATTTGTTGCTTTCTGAGACAAGGTTTTCTGTGAATGGTTGTGATGTTCTTTACTGGGATGTTAACATCTTTTGTGTAAACTAGCTTTGGCATCTGATGTTTCTTATCAGGGACACCGGATGGTTGTTGTTCTCCCTGAGATCACTTTTCTCCTCCTCTCTTCAGGAGGTCACAATATGATTGATGAGTTGGCAGAAATAATCAAATGGTGACATTTTTAAGCTTCACAAGAAAACACTAATTCTTTCAAGTCAACCTGCGCTGAGAAAACACTTTCGTAAAAACATTAATTTACTGCTTGCCTTTTGCTCTAAGAAAAGCAATTTGAATATTACCTTAAATGAACTACAGCATGATTTTGGCATGAAATCAAAATAAAGGCTTATTATGTCTTTTGAGGGTTTTAGACAGAAATAGAAAAGGAGGAATTCTGAAAAATAATACCAGGCACCAGGAAGGTTTGTGTTGCTTCTTGTCCTCCGTCATAATAATTGTGGAAATTAGGTTCCTTAACCATGCAATCATGTGCTTGCCTACTTAGATGTAAGTCCCAAATAGGACTTTGTTCCAGGTAAGAATTTATATGGTTATAGCCTAAGGCTATAAGTTCTGCTGAATTTTTTAAAAAAATGCTTCTGAGGGGCCATACATAGGAATATGCTGTGAATATACCAGAATATGCATTTAACATTTGAATACAAAATGACTCAGGCTGTCACTAATGTCTGTGAATGTACCCATTGGATCAACAGAAAATGTGGATAAGCCATGCTATAAATGGCTGATGAATTCTTTAATAATGTGTGGAAAGCATATAACAGATTCCTTATATGCAAAAGTATATTCAGCTAGTTTTCTACTCTCCTCAATTCCTCTATTGCAGAACTCAAAGGAGAAAACTATAGCTCAGAGAGCTATTCTAAGCAGGATAAGATGAAGGAGTAGAGGAGCATCTGTCACTCCCAAAGGAGAAGCCATTCAACTGTCAAGAGTTTTCCCATGGTATTTTTCAATGGGGAGATTTCAGTGTTTTTGGTGGTGAGGAAATTACTTACACCATCTCCAGTGTGTAACAACCTAATCTTCAGGCCTCTTGGAGCAGAGAAATAGAGTGATTTTTGGTCCAGAGGACACCTCCAACCCATCTCATTTCAAGATCTACTACTGCAGAAATAAAACAGTTATCTATTTCTGTGAGATTTCCACAACTGTACCTGGAACTAGTGAGGTAGATATTCATCACTAGTCATCAGAAGAACACTTCCAGCCTGTTCTGACCCATCCAGTGAGTTGATAAGAGTTTTAGGAGGTTTACTTTATTACAAGCAGAAGAAGTAGGGACCCTTTGCATGTGGGAACTCTACTACAAACACCTGTTCTATGGGATGGAGACTGAATGTGTACATTGGCTAGCAGTTCTGATTATGAAGTAAAGACACTAGTGTCTAAACAGACAATCTAACGCTTTATTTTAAGATAGGAAAGATATCTAAAGGTGCTAAGCTAACACTGAAAAGTTTCATATTTGGTAGAGAGTATAAGTGAATAGGAAAAAAATAAAGGAATGGGAAGAAAAGAAGTGGAAAGAGACTCAGGAGTATCATGTCCTCCAATAATCCCAATTAATCATCTATCATCCCACTTTTTCAGCTGATTTTAAAATGTCTTAGTTTCCCTTTCTTTCTCCCACCTTTCTCCTTTGACCTCAGCATCCTTCAGTTGTTGCAAAGTTCAAAGTGCAGAAGTAGTTTGAGCTCAACTACTTTGAAGGAGGGAAAGGAGGACATGGGCAGAATCTTGTCCTTCCCTGTAGGCTCAAGCAAATGCAAACTGCTGCAGGCCCTCCTCACTTGGTTGTTCTTCCTCACTAATAACTTTTGCTGTCTTGACTACACTCTGACATTGCTTTGCCATGTGTAGCCCAGTTTTTATCTGTGATATGTTGGAGTGTAAGGAGTACTTGTTTACATCTCAGATAGGTTAGGATAGGTGGACAGGGGTTTGTGATACTTTTGGTCAGTGGAAACTACTAAACCCTATCACTGCTGCTCTCTCTGAGATATCTTTAACTTGAAGAGCTGAGCATTGTTGCATTCCCAATGATATGTAGAAAAAGAGAAACCTCATAGACAAACTCCTCAAGTGTGAACTGTCTATCAAGATACTTTTATTTATGTAAGAAGTATGTGTGTGTATGGTGAGCATTCCATCCTGCAAAGCCACACGTAAAGAAAGAAAAGAACAGAATAATGATTTAAAATACTGACCTTATGACACTCTTGCCTGTGCAAGTAATGAGAGAGTTAACAGCAAGGATGTGAAAAACTTTTAGTCTCAATTGTTTTGAGCTTTTTTCATATCTCGTATGCATTATCATCCTATCCTTCATTCATATCATGTTCCACATTTGGGTGTTTTGTTCTTTTCACATGGAAATTTGTGTGTTTTCCAGATGTATTTTTCCCAATTTGAATATTTTCAGGCATTTTTCGTAAGTTACACATTTTCCCCACTGAATAATGCAAGTACTTTTTTTTCAGCTGTGCACATTTTAAAATGTATGCATCATTTTGTACATATTTTATTTCTCCAGAACGTACTGGAGAAGATTCACAAAAGTGTATATTACGAAGTCAAGATACACTTTGTATCACAGGAGATATAAAATAGATATATTCACCAAGAATTTGCATGCCAACAAAATTCTTTTCTATCCCTTGTTACCACTGCATCGATAACGATATATGAATCTTCAAACACTACGAAGGAAAAACAGATGTGAGATCACAAATTACTCTCTGATATAGAGTATGCCCTTTTGTAAATATAGATGGTTTAGACCACTCTTTAAACTGGAATTTCAGCAGCATTCAATTGACAACTTTAAATACATATTGAAGCTGGAGCTTGACAAGAGCAAACAGAAGTTTTGAAGAATTAGTGATTCAGCGTTAGGCTTATTACCAAAAGAAATTCCATTATCAATGTTGATTTAACATCTTTAAATCTGTCAGAAAGATCAATAAGGTAGTAATTGTACTTGATATTCAACTTTATCCAATATAAAAACCTATTGGGCAAGAGTGTTCTAGTCAACTTAGGTCAAAATTGGTTTAACTATGTTTCAAGGTACAAATCCTTGCTTTGTTTAGCTTCTTGAGAATTAACTGTGTCCAGAGGTCCCCATATCTTTGAAAGTCACAACACAAATAGAAAGCAGAGTTAACATCTGATATAATTTTTTTTGCCATTATTAATACCTTCCTGAGACCCTGATTATATGTTTGCCACAGCTGAGAACAAATAAAGAATATCTTGAAATCAAGTGAGACACCACATTTGGCTTCAGATCAGTACCAAAGACATAAGACTATTATTCAGTTTTGGGATCCATAAACCAACTACTGGACCTTCAAAATTAATAATTGCAAGGAAAGGTGTTTGTACAGAGAACATCTCAAAAGAAAGCTTTACAAGACCTCTGTGATCTGATGATCATACAGAGTGACTATTTAAGGGAGTTTGGGAGGGAGAAGAAGAGGAGGCAGAAAATGAGAATATAAAAGACATGAAGGGAACACGAGCTTGGAATGTTACTTTTTAGAACTCACTGGTTCCCATTACCCACAAGAGTGTCCATTGCTTTTACCAACTGCAGTGTTTAAAAAGTAATGTATTTTATAGTCAGCCCTCCATATTATTCTCTGTGTCTGTCTATCTTTAAATCCTCCCTCTGCCTAATACCCTAAAAACAACATATTCCATCTGATCTTGGAAGCCAAGCAGGATCAGCACGGGGTTACTACAGTTGGGTCTTCACATTTGCTAGGGTTGGGGTGCATGCAGAACTCCTGCAAAAATGGAAAAATTGCAAATATCAACATGTATATGTGTGTGTGGCAAGGGGGCCAAGGCATGGTGAGGAGAGTGGGCACTCAGGGTTCAAACCAGGTCAGAGAAAGGAGAGGGAAGGGATGTGGGTTGGCATAGTAGCCTTAAACTTCCTCTCTCTTGCCCATTTCTTTCCTTGAGTGAAGGAGTGGTCATCAGAGGAAAGTTCATGGTGTTGAGAATGCAAGCTGTCCTTAGCTGGCCAGGCAGCTGCTGGTGAAGGACAAGAAGTGGATTTTTAAAGGGCTGCACAGCTTGGTCAGACTCACCTAGAAGGAAGTTTCCCCTAGAAAAGAGGCACTTCTGGTGGTTGGAGAAATTTGCAAATAATCTAGTCTGTGAATGTCAAACTCATGAATGTGGAGGGCAGACTTAGTTTTTCATTACTTGTCGTTACTTTTTCAAAAAAAGAGAAAAAACTTAGAATGTGATAAAGTTGACAAATTCATACCAAAGTTTTCTAAAGTATAAATCATTTCCAGTTCATTTCCTTTTGTTTTAAAAAGGAGTCTCCTGGGCCTATAATGGCTTTGGAGACCATAAAAGCATGACAGTAATGCCACCCACACCCACTAGAGGGTCATGGGAACAAAACATTGAAAAAAACAACTAAAAACCTTCTGGGGATTCCCAGGAGCTACAAAAAATGAACTTTGCCCATCCCTGCTTTCAAAGTAGCTTTGAAAAGCAAAACTCATTATTACAGTGGTGTCATAACTCAGTTACTCATTGTTGCAGTGGTGTTATAGCTTTATTCCTTCTTGGACACCTGGATCTTGTTAGTCCTTTGTGGAGGAGACCCACTGAATCAAAGAGACTTATCTATGTACTGACTCACCATTCAGAAATAGATTCCATAGATCCACTCTAGGGAGTCCTGACCAATATGATTCAAGCAGTTGTGTTATATTTGAAAGGCAACTTCACTATGCCCTCATTACTTAAGTCATTATAAGTAACCACATTATTTGTATCTCCCTGTTTCCAAGTTCTGGATAAATACTCATGTTCCAAGCATGCGTCGCAATATAATTTCAGAGGTTGTCTAATAACCTTCACTGAATGACACCGGGCAGTCAGTGCATCTCCAGAAGCAAAAAAATAAAAAATAAAAATCATTTGTTTGAATGAAATTTCCCAAGCTTGCCATGATCTGTAGTACAATAAATAGAGCACTGCGTGCTTTGTAGGTTCATGGAGTGAAGTTCTTTTAATGTAATTGTGAGTTCAGATTAACAGAAAAAGCTAAATGCAGAGAACCCAATTTGACTAATCCAGAAAAAAAGCCAAATAGTGAATACAATATTTGTATAATAAGGGTTTTAGTTAAGGTAAGAACTTGGTAGCCATACGCTTGTCAATTTACAAGTGCAGAGGTTAACTAACTTGTCCAAGGTCATCAAGCAAGCTTTAAATCATTTTGGCTGCGCCGAACTCTACATATTTAGGTCTTTCCCCTCTTGTCTTAGAGATTAATCCTTGCTGCTTTTACACAGCCCAAGGTCATGACAAAACATTTTTCACAGACTTCTTTAATGAATTGCAAATTGGGACACTGTTGTGCATTTGTGGCTAAAAGGTTCCCTTGTTCATTCATACCTGAACAGAAGTGAAAAGGACTGTAGGAAAAACAAATCATGAGCTATTTGGAAACACTATCATGCATACATTAATGTGAGCCAAGAAATACTTTTGCAGAAGGTTCTGAATTACAACTGAGAATACACTTGGCCTTCCTGTGGTATGTCTGATTAAGTATTGCATGAGAGATAAGAGTGGGGGGGTAGCAAACAACAACAAAAAGCAGATATAAAAAATAAAAGAAACCAAAACTAAAGAGGAAGATAAGTAGGAAAGCCACTTACTATACTCCTTGTTTATCCATTTCTAGGTTACCCATTTTCCTTACTGTCCCAGTGTTGTAAGCATTGTAGCTTTAGGCATTTTAAAATAAATAAAAAAATAAAGAAAAAGTTCCTACATCTCCAGAAAATGGAATAGGGATCACTTGTAGAACGTATTGAGGGCTACATTTATTGCTGTTTTAACTTGCATATTTGTTTGTTTGTATGCTACATGTGTAGAAAAGCAAGAAACAGACTGCTAAGGAAGTAAAGAGGTAGAATGCCACCCACTTGGAAGCTTTATTCTTATCCCTTTTGCAATAACAGAAAAGACAATCACACTCACAGTGCTTCAGCTTGTTCTATTTCCTACTCATCTTTCCCAGCCTAAAGCAGCCTCCGGATGTGGTTGAGGAGTGGGAGTAAGCAGAAACACAGTCTTTTTGATAGAAGACATGGAACATGGACAACTCCACTGCAGGGGTGGTAGCAAAATCATGCTAGAGCAAAGGCAACCTGAGGCAGTAAAATAACGTTCTGACAATTTTAGGAAGTCTACAGAGTTGCCTGTCAGCTAAACCCATTGCTCAAAAGTTTTGTTCAGAATCATTGGTCAATTGAGCAACATCAGCAACAGGATTTAATCTTAAGGAAAGGGGCAGGAAATTGTGTTGCTGTTGTTTCAATTTCACAATCTATCAAGTGTTACTGGAGTTTGAATTATTGGATTCTATCCAAGAATCTAGGAATCAGTGTGATATAACTGGATAATGTGGCATATTCCAAGTAGTGAGGAGGAGGGGATGGTTACTGCTCTTGTTTAAAACCCTGGTCCCACCCAAGAGATGCCAGTCCCACTGAAGTAACACATATTTATTTATTTTTTATTTAAGATATTTCTATAACTTTTCCCAACCCACAAGGGATCCTGAGGTGATGAACAAATAAGAATAAAGATAAAGATAAAAACATTTTAAAAGCTTTTAAAAGCAGTCTAAGAATGGTCATAAAATACCATTTTAAAACAGAACAATCTCAAACACTGAAGGCCCTATGGAACAGTACTGTTTTGGTTGCCCACTTGGGCCTTCCAGCCTACTTTGACCTTCAGTCTCCCATCTTTGTGTTGGACTTAAAAGAGTTTTCTTCCCTAAGCACTGGCTCAGATTGAGTGCTGAAGCCTACTGACCCAAGTTGCAGTCCTCCCACATTACTGAGGATATTGAAAAGGCCAGGGCCACATCTATCTTGTCAAGGAAAGCAGGTGAAAGCAGTCCATGGACTCATCTCCCAAAGGAATCTCTGGAAGGGTGGATACTTCTGAGGCTATCATTCTGAGGCCCAAGTATGAAAGACTACTGACCACTCAAAACCACTCCATTCAACAACTACACAGACTCAAAGGTGCCAGAGAAGTACAGTTTCTTCACTGCCACCATTGCCATGGCCCAGGCTTTTCAACAAGCCCCAGCTCATCTTCAGTCAGACTCACTCCAGATTTTCTCCCATTGATGCTCTAGCATACATCCCATTTCTTTCATCACCTCTAGATCCTAAGTAAACCAGGGTACTCGGTTTGCTCAAAAAGTGGTGACATTTAGAAGCAATTGCGTGCATCCTTTTGGCCATTTCTCTGTTCAAGAGATCAGCCACAACATCAACAGCATCAGCTGTCAAAGATCCACTAGAGAAATCAATGCTGGCCATTGATTTTAAAAATCATAAACAATAAAGGTTAGTTTATGCCACCTTGAATCCCATTTTGGGAATAAAAGTGGGATGTAAATTCAATAAATAAATAGAATTAAGGTTGCTTTAGGAGGGTATCATGATCCATGTCCTTTGCAGCTACAATGCTCCAGCTATAAACACACTCACCCACATACCACTTTCAGTGGAGGTTTGGTTATCTTCAATGCTTTAGTGATGCATGCATCACCTAAATCTGCATTCATTTTTATTTGCCTTCAGAGTGTAAGCAAATGTTTTATTTGTCCTTCTGCTTTTTGGATTGTTGATTTTTATAGGTGTAATTTTAGAGGTATAATTTTCAGTGCATTCTTGTGGAGCCCATTAGCTGCCCCAGGCTTCTTTGAGAAATAGGATTCCATTGAAATCAAACACATAATATGCATAGCTGAGAACAGTAATCTAAATGAATTTTTTACAAATACATGCGTAATCACAGCAAAGCTATCTCTGCCATGGATGATGAAAACCAGCTTTAGTTGCTGAGAACTGCTTCATGCAGTGAAAGTCACTAACACAGATATAGATACAAACAGATAGATCTGTTTGTAAAGTGAATGAGCTGTGGATGGATGGTTTCAGAGTTGAAATGGGATTCCTTCTGCTGTCTTTCAACCACATCAAGGAGTACAACTACATATGTTTCCAACCTGATGCCAGGTAGTTTTGACAAGAAAGAACTGAAATACAGGTGTTTAATTCAACAATACACTAAGATTGTGATAGAATATGAATTTCTCTTACTGTAATTCAGGAGTACAGGTTAAGTAAAACAAATCCAGAAATTTCAGCACAACCGGAATAGGACTTCATATCACACCAGTATGTTACAAAGAGCCTAAATATTCTAAAGGGGCCATATCCTGTCTGATCTTGGAAGCTAAGCAAAATCAGCCCTGGTTAGTACTTGGGTGGAAGTCTCTCAACAAGCACCGAGTGCTGTAGGCTACATTTCAAAGGAAAGAACTGGGAAAACCACCTCTGAGTATTCCTTGCCTAAGAAAATACTATGAAATGCATGGGGTCTCCTTAAGTCACAGGCTATTTGAGAGCACATGCACACATACACATGATACAAGTACATGTGTATGAATTCATAACTCATTTTTGTCATCTTCTTCAAGGAAGAGGAGAGAATGTGCAGGTAGACAAGAAGGAAGGAGAAATTAATGGATGTATATATCAGACATATAGTTCCTTACCACTCATATTCTAAATAAAAGACTTCTATACCCTCATATGTGGTAAATGGTAAAACGGTGAAACAGTCAAACATGGAGTAATTCCAGAGGTGATGATCATGCAAATCCAGCAGTGAGAGCGAAAAATAAAAGAGAGCAAGGAATGAAGGGAAATACTAGTTGTCCATGGTCCAAACAGAAGAATACTTTATTGCACCCCTGTTGGGTGAGGCACATACTCTCCACTATACCACCCACACTCTCACTCAGACCACAGACTGCCAACAGATGAAAAGCTGGCTACCAATCATATCAAATTCCAGTATTAGAGAGGTACAAATTAGAAAGTCCTAGCTCAACCTATATTGAGTCAATCCTACTTGTGAAAGCAATCTTTAAAAAATTTCTCAACTTCTAAATTCACAAATTCAAAAGGAAACATTAAAAAAATGTAGATACATCACACTTCTTTATGTGCACGTTGTTTGAAAATGAATACCAGTGTGTTCATTCAGATTTGGTCTAGAGCTGTTCCTAGTTTGTTTCCAATTTAAATCTGCACCCCCTCGTGGACAAGGACTCTAGTTGGAAGCCACATGCTAAGACAGATGGGAAGCCAAGCCCCAGTACTGATGGGCTTGTGATAACCTTCCCAACAATCCAACTTTCAAGTACAATTGTTACCCTGATTTCTGGGGTCCCTTGGGGGATGACTTAATGTGCTTCATGTGATAGGGACTGGAAACTAGCCAGAGCACGAGCAATAGCAATGCAAGAGGCAGGGTAACCTAGAGGGGTCTTTTTACCCAGTTTTTACAGGGTCAGGCCAAGCCGAAAACCAAACAAAGATGTCTAATGAATGATTTTATTGAATGAAAGTCTCATGCACCAACACAATCACTCACACACTTGTTCAAGACCTGTTTAGAAGCAAAAGAGAGGAAACTGGATAGGGGAAATATTGAAGGGATTGTAGCTGGGGTAATACTGCACCTTTTCCTGAAGTCCCTGGTCTGGGAAAAACAGCAAAGAAGTGGAGCTCAGCACGGAGAGGTCTGAGGGGATTACTTGATGGACAGAGAAATGGTTGGCTGGTATGACTGGGAGTGATCCAAAGAAACTCTCAAAAACTGGGACTATTTGTAGGGGAAAAGGTACCTGGAGGGCTATTCCTTTCCCAGAGAGAACAGTGGGTGTTGCAACGGAAAAGAAGCTCCATGATGCAACTCCTTTTGCATAATGAGATCACAAGGTGTTGCCAAAGTTTCAGGATCTTCAGTTACTTTGGGTTGTGGTGTGAATTTATGTAGATGGTCCTTGCCTGATAGGATTTTATTGCTATCGGTGCTCAACTTGGGGGAAAGCACACTAATCCCCTCAAGTTGTCTCCTCAGTGGCTAAGGACCTCTTTTTCTACTGTGGGCTTGCACAGCTTGAGGTCTCCTGGGGCTACATGATGGGGAATTGTACTGGCCTGACTTAGTTTTCAATCGTTTGACCATTGCTGCCTACATGCACATCCGGGTGACCTCTCAGGCACATTGAATCATATTTTAATATTAAAACTGTAGACCCCAGGACAGGGTTTACCACTGAGGTAACACAATAGCAAATGAAACTGCCCCAATGAAACAACCGATGGTCATCATCCAGTAATCTCTTCCTGTGGAAACTCTCCTTTGTTCCTTCACCTGCCTAGGCATTAAGAGACTATCATGACTCCCATCAAGGTTTTGTCACCTGAAGTTAAGATCATTAGCCTATTCCTGACCCCTTTTGTTTGTCATGCCAGAAAGGAATTAACACATTCCCCTTAAAGGCAGGAAACAGGTACTTAAACCCTGACTCCATGCCTGACAATTAACAGTACCTTGGATATAGTACCTGGACGCACATAGGCATGTCACTCTGTCCATTGTCTCTCTGCTTCTCGTGCCCTGTGACACTCTCAAACACTTGCTTGAGCTACATTGCTTCAATCTTCTGTTTCTGGAATGGTAATTATCACCAGTTCACCCCAAAATCTTTCACTACCCAACCTTTTTCTTCTTTATCTTTGCTAGCACTGTATGGTTCATGAGATTGCTTGATTTCTTGTGTGTGTGTGTGAATTCCCTCCCTCAAAAAACAACATTATTTTGACTCTCAACTGAGTCTCGCAGTTAGTACTAGTATATACAGGTGAAAAGGTTCTGTGGTTACCCCCCCCCCCGGCCTCCTTTGAGCTATAATTGCCCACCTTTCTAGAGAGACATTGGCATGCTGGAGGACCTGAAGGTCCTCCACTTTTTGGGGTAACAGTATATATCAAGATCCTTCACAATGCTTCATGGAAGAAACTTGACTTTAACAAGGAGTGAATTAAGCTCCTATACAGTTGCACCAAAATGTAGTTACCTTTTCTATTTGGCATCTTTCAACAACAATAATGCTATTCACCATACCTTTAAAAAAAACTGAGAGGGCTAGCAAGTTGTTTCTTCCAAATTTATGTAATATTGCTATATATGCATCAAAATTAATTGAAACATCTATCTTTTCACTAGAATATGTCACATTAACTTGCAAAATGTTAATGGTGCATTATCCAAATAATAATATAGCTTCTGGTAATGTATTGCCCAATTCAGTTATTTTTGGCTCTGAAAGTGACTTTTTATAGGTTCATTTATTTTTTAACTTCATAATGGCCCTTTAATACATAGCTATATTCCACCCTTAGGGCTTAATATCAATCATTGAAATGCTGGGTGTTAGAGGTAATAACCAAATGTCACCATTTTTGTTGGTGGACTTCTGTAATGGCCATATTTTTAGATTTATACCAGCAATGAGCTATTAGGGACCATCTATTTTCCCCTTAAATAATTGGATGCAAAATATGATCAAAGTTAAAGAGAGGTTGGAACAAATAAAACTGGGACTCTAATTCAGATCACCTAATCATCTTCTGAACATGTGCAACAGATGGATTCACAGAAACAAAACCTAAGCACATTGTTATGAATTGTGATTTACAATTCTAACCTTCTAAACATTTGCTTGTTTGATTTATATTCTGTCTTTCTACCAAAACTGCTACTTAAGCCTCACAACAAGATTAACTAAATAAGCTAGAAAGGAGGAGGAAAAGCTTGTTTAATACCAAAACAGAATTAAATTATAATATTAAAACACAGTTAAATTGGAAATCATTTAAAGCCAATTAATAAAGAAAGTGAGAGCCAGCATGGTATGCTGGTTTCAGCATCAGACTACAACCATGGAGACCTGGATTTGACTCCTGCTCAGCTATGGAAACCTGTTGGGTGACCTTGTATGCATCACACACTCTCAGCACCAGAAAAATCTCCTGATATGTTGCTTTAGGGTCACCATAAATCAGAAATGACTTCAAGGCACACTATAACAACAAAGAAAGAAAGTACAACAAATAAACTATCTGAAAGATCCTCTCTTCCTATAGGAAATTCGGGGAGGGTTTTCTCTCAGCTCCACCACCATCACGGGCCTGTGTGGTGACAAAGGGGCAGAGGGGCTTTGCAGTGACTGCTCTCAGACTGTGGAATTCCCTTCTACATGAGGCTAGGTTGGCACTCTATCTGCTTTCCCTTTGTCAGCATGCAAATAATTTTTTATTCAAAGACAAGGATCTTTTTATTCAAACAAGCATTTAATGATTAAAGGGTTATGGACAACCTTTTTGTGGAGCGTGTGTGCTGTAGTGTTAAATTAGTTTTCTTTTTCTTAATAAATTAAACAATGTTATGATGTGATGATTTGTGTTTTGATGGTTTTGGTTTTTGTTGTTATCAAATATGGCTCCACAGATTAATTTTAGCCCCCAAATGCACACCTACACACAAACTTATTTGGCTGATTTTGGAACCAGGAGTGTGGTTCCTTTTTTTAAAAAAAAAGGGAATGATCTTGCTGGTTTTTTCCTCTTTCACCTGGAGTGGATGAAGTACTCCTACAGATGCTAAAGTCAGAAACATAGACCCTGGACACCTGGAGGTTGCCTTCCGCTGTTTTAGACACTTAAGATTCCTCCACACAGACACAAAGTACACTGACTAAACAATTTAAGGTAGTAATGCTAATCACTGAAAATGTTCTGCAATGTTCTCCTAAATCACTGTCAAGAAATGCCTGTACTTGTGGGCATTCTTGGTAAATATACTGCAATACCTATACATATCTTCCCAGTGAAAGAAATAATTTCAATCACCTCTCTTATCTTCAGCCTCTCACTAAAATGATAGAAACTGTTTTTTTGATTTTTATATATTCTCCAAACTATATCTTGAATTTTACAGCAAAGTATCTAACAAAGACAGATGAGAATTTTTTTTATTGTTTGCTTTTGAATATACAAAGGCAGTCAGGACAGAAATAATTCCAGAATTTTAATGAAAATCTTCAATATGGAAGAAACCAAAACAGATAAAATCATCTACTGGATGTTCCAACATGTTATACTGACAGGAGTGGAGGGATGGTGTCTTGATGGGGGGAAAACAGAGATGACTGAGGCATTGAGTGTGTGCCTGTGTATGTGTCTGACTATTTTAACTCTTAAAAAAACTGTGCATGGCAAGTGGATGAAGCTTGGGAGATATTATTTACAAGTGTACAGGTGACAGCACTGAGGTATATCTGCATTATTGATCTTTTTCTGTATGAATTTTGCAATACAGCATGACACCAGAGGACTCAAATGTCAAATGTCCCACTCTAGACCATGAGGGCTAAATCAAAACTGATTAGGTCTCAGTTATAAGCATATGGCAAAACAGTAGAATTAACATAGGTAGAAACAATGGCTTCAATTCCTCCATGAAGCTATGTAGTTAAGGATGAAAAACAATACTGTATTCCACTATCATTTTATCTAATATTTTTCAGCACATAATAGACTTTGGGAAAGTACTATGATTTAATTCAATTCACAATAGACAAACTTTTATACCCTACTTTTATGTGTTTTATTCAATTACCCAGACTCAGTCAGGTAGCCCCCCAAATTTATTATTTCCTTTTGACTTAACCAAAACAATACTAAATTAATGGCATGACAAAAACTAAGGCCTTTTTCACATGACAACACTCTCCTATATAGTTCTGTCGCAATCCTGGCAGCACCTCTGCTGGGATGGAAATGTGTCTTGAACGCTCCATTCCACACCAAATCAGCTGCTTGCAGAAGGGAGTGTGAGGGACATGCTCCTTCCTTCCACACTGCAGCCAACCTTCTTCCCATGCTGCAGTGGAGAAGGAAGCACGTGATCACGCTTCTGGCCCTTCTATATGGCCGGCTGTGATGGAAGGCTCACACAATCAGGGGTCAATGACGGAGTTTTTCCATCAATGATATACACTGCAATTGTGCCATCTGGGTAGTTGAGAAGGGCAGGACAGTGACAACATCATGTGGCAGCATCATTGCGGTTCCACTCATCTCATGTCCCCATGCTGGGAGGGCATCATTTTGCAGAAAAGGCCTAACACTGAATGGAATCCACTTATTGAGCAGAAGTGTGAGTTCTGTTCATATAACAGGAGGGTCTCACCTCTTACTGCCAAAGGCAATTCTTTTTACTTCCTCCAAGTAGAGCCATTTCTGTATAATAAGAACCACACCAGGTCATGGTAAAGGTCTGTCTAGTCCAGCATTCTGTTCACACAGTAGCTAACTAGGATTTATGGGAAACACACAAGCCTGACCTGAGTGCAACGTCACCTTCCAGCAGCTGATGAACAGAGGCACGCTGACTTGGGAACTAGAGAGAATATACTGCATATCTATCATGATTATTAGCCATTGATAGCCTCATCATTCAGGAATTAGCTATGTTCATGTGAAGAACTACTTCCTTTTATTTATCATGATTCTGTGCCAATGGATTACTTTGGACTCTATTATTATGAGAGATGGGAAGGTCAGAGTCAGCTGAAGATATTTCTGTGTATGAAGCAAAGAATAAAATGACACACCCCACCATTTTAGCGAAAGAAGCAGAGCAGACCAACTCTTGAACCTTATACTGCTAAAAGGACAGCATGCTCTTCCTCACTTGAGGGCACCAGATTACCTTCGGAGGTTTAAGACTTGCTACCTGGAACACACAATCATTTGTATTCCATGTTCTGTAATGGAAGAAGATGAACAAAAGTCATCATCATCTTCTTCTGTTTCTGCTGCTGCTGCACCACTGAGCACCTGCTGTCAGAGACAGTTGCCTGCCTTTAGAGAAAGAGAAAAGAACCAATTATTTCTATTCTCTTTCTCCACACTCTGCATAACTGTACACATTTCTGTTAACTTCATGTTTCTATACATTTCTATATACATCTATTTTCATTCATCTTTCTCCAAAGCTAAGCAGCCCCACATATTGAAACCCTTCCTCATAGGGAAGTTACAATTTCCTTAGGCTATCCTTTTCTGCAACTCTTCCATCTCAACACTATATTATTTTTCCAGGAGTGTGTTGGCCAGAAATGTACATCGTGCTCCATATGTGGTCACATCATGGGGCAACATGTTATTAAGAGCCAGCACAGTATAGTGATTTGAGTGACTGAGGGTTTGAACCTCTGCTGAGCCACAGAAATCCACTGAGTGACCTTGGGAAAGGGACACTTTCTAAACTTAAGAAGAAGCTAATTGCAGACCTCCTCTAAATAAATCTTGCCAAGAAAATCCTGGGATAGGATCAACCTAAGTTGGTGTTGACTTGAAAGCACATAATAGCAATAGGATATCGGCAGTTTTATTTGTGATTCCTTTTGTAATTTCACTCATTAGCATACCTCCCTTTTTTAGAGCATCCACACATAAGGCTGATTTTTTTCTAGAGGATTCACCGGATGCAGGAAGTTGCAGTTGGAGTGGGGTGGGGGGAAACTAACTGAACAAGAAAATTCCTTTCTGGTTTCTTGGTATTCGTTGCTGTGATTGCAATATTTTGAAGATTCTTCTCACCTAACACAAGCAACACACAAATTCATGACAACAAATAGTGAAGTAAAGAGAAGATCTTGTGCAGTTCGGTCAGTGATGTTGATTGCTAAAGTTAATTACACTCTTTAAGCCAGGCATAATGATGCCAAGAGAAAAAGAAAGTAAGCCAACTTTAAAAAAAAAGAAAAAAGGAAAGGTCCATAAAAATACAAATCTTCTTTTGAAAGATTCATGGAACACCTTCTTTTCCTCTTGAAAGCTAAAGATTTACTTGCTCCATTCAAGGCTAATTGTTTCAGTCAGATTACTGTAATAGGTTCTTTGTCTCAAAAGTTATTTATTTTCCCCAGGGCACAACTGGATTCAACTATATTAGATTCAAGGTTTTATTCTGTTTTAAACCTGATTTAAAGAACTATTAAGGGTTATCACAAGATAATTTATACACAGTTATGAAAATGCGTTCACGGCAAGAGGTTTCCTATGACAAATGAAGCAGGCATGATTTAATTCTGGAAATAATCCAAAAATACAAAGTTTCCTTCAGAAAAAGCTGGGACAGGGACACAGGTTCTAGCTACTTATAGAGGTCACTTGGTCATATACTGTGCCATGGCTTTAACCATGCAGAGAACAGTTCATGTGCAATAGTATACAAGGTGTTGTCATCAGAGGAATTTCAGGTGGATAATCCTTGTAATATGGTGGTTAGAATGTTGGATTGGGAGTGGGTTCAAGGCACCAAAGAAGCATGCAATCCTACGGGTGACCTCTTGTCTAGAAATGAGGGTAGGGTAGTGTGATTCTCCTGTGCCACTCCTCACCCTGACCTACCTTGCAAGATTGTTGAAATGTTAAAGTACCTTGCCTTGAACTTATTAAAAGAACAGTGAGATATGGATATTAACAATGTGATAAATTAGTAAATAGATTTCTTCTCAATGCTACAAACCCTTTAAACAAGCACTACTATTTGTGATGGTGTGGAAAAGATTGCCCAGTCATTGTGATAAACCCTATGTGTAAATGACTCATCACAGAACCAGCTGCATGTGAGCAATCTGTGGTTGTTATAACCCAGGTAAGGGCCTACAGATAACTTAATTGAGGTATGCAATTTCTGAGTTAAGTGTTACAAAAATTATTGACCAAGGAACTCCCAAATTTTCTGAGTGCAATATAATCTGAAATTATTATTACTGAAATAAAATAATATAGTATAATCCATGCTATTAATATATGGAAATTTTCCCTTTCTGTGGCAGCGTATATATAGTTTCTCTTCACCATATCATGGTGTTTGTCATCTAAATTATTTTGGGGACAGGAAAAGGACGGGACTGTAACAACAGTCCTGCAAGATGTCATTATGATCCCATCCTTCTCCCATCCCCAGGAGGCACAATCACAGATTAAATCATTGAAGGGTTTTCCCTGTCAATGACTTGTGATCACTCCACCATCATGGACTTACCTGTCCTGCAGATGCCCAGGAAGTGCAATGACTTGCACTTCCTGCCTCAACGCAGTCTGAGAAGGTACCTGGCTGTGCTGCGGAAGCAAGAAGTATGGCCATGGTGCTTCCTTCACAACAGAGTCAGCTGGTGTGGAGGGGAGTGCTCTTGAGGACTCAGCTAAATGGTAGGGTGCGGAAAAGGCCCCAGATTGAGGGGGGAAATCTGTAATAGAAATATAATAGACACAAGCAAACAAAAACAAAATTCTATATAGTGCAGGTAAAAAAATCTTTTCCTGTCTACCTCTCATGAGTTACCAGTAATTCAGGCATATTAGTATGCAGTCAAAGGTGTGCTGGCAATGATTAAAGCAAACTCTTTCCCCTCATTTCTTCTCCTTTAATTGTAATAAAAAAATGATTGAGTGACTCAGAAGGTTCATATTTTTCTTTGATGTAGGTTATTTTAATAAAAAAAAATTTTTTTTAAAGACCAAATGGAAAAAAGAGACAAGGTTTTAAAACTGGGGCAAAAGACAGACACTCAGAAGTATGAGAGAGAATGAGTACTAAATGAAGACATGAATTAAAGAGAAACAAGTTCCAGGCAAGCTGATGAATTAAACTAAGGCATTTTAAGACTGCCTGAATTTCCATGTTCATGTTTTGCACCATTATCATAGAATAGATTGTTAGCATGCAATAATAAAATGACATATGGCTCTTTTTTAATTTGTTAGGTGATTATAGATTATAAACTTTTAATTACGGAAAAGGAAATTAGTATTAATGACTTCTTAAATGTAAAAGCCTTTCATCAGAGAAGGAGGCTGCCAGAAATGCTAAACCCAATGTAATTCTGGGCTGCATCAATAGGAGTATAGTGTCTAAGTCAAGGGAAGTGACAATACCACTTTATTCTGCCTTGGTCAGACCCTAACTGGAATACTGTGCTCCAAAGTTCAAGAAGGATATTCACAAACTGGAATGTGTCCAGAGAAAGGCATCCAAAATGATAAAAGATCTGGAAACCATTTCCTATGAGGAGCAGCTTAGGAAGCTGGGTATGATTAGCTTGGGGAAAAGAAGGTTAAGAATTGACATGCTAGCCATATTCAAATATTTGAAGGGATATCATATGTCATCTAACTTTATGATTCTATGATTACATGTCCCTCTCCAAATAATGGGTTCAGTCACACAGGAAAGGCAGTAAGAGCATGTTTCAGAAGGACAAAAATAAAGCTGGACTTGTCATTATGCATAATAAGGCAGCCACCTCAGGCAGTTGTCACAAGAGAGCTGCATTTTATTTTATTTTTACTGTCAGGAATGGGGAGAGGGCTTTGAGGGATTTTCTGCTACCTGACAAATTAACTTGGCTTTGGGTACTATGCATCTTGAATTAGACTTGAATGTGTTGCTCTGTTTCAGACAGCAAAATCACCTGGATCACCATTGAACTGATAGCTATCAAGTGGCTAAAGCTCATGTTCTTAACACCTCTTATAATATGGGCTTATTATGACAGAAGGGTTTGTTTGTTTTTTCAGAGTAATATCATGACTCATACCCCTGATTCTCTGTCTTTTGCTCTTCTAAAACTGACAATGAAATGTCAGAGGCAAGTTGAAGCACAAAGCAGTTAGTATAGAGTACTTATTGGCAAGTAGGTATATATAAACAATGAGTAAGCCAGTACTGAAGTACGGATGGTATGATTTTACATTTATCAGTTTGATCAACATGGCAGTTTTGTCAAAAAGTCACACTTCTACTGATACCTCCAAGTGTTTCATCTCATCACTAAACAACCAACAGTAATCATTGCATTAAAATTAATTATTATGGAAGATTGGATATTTCAGGATTCTTTTCTTCCTTTCCATGAAATCCAGGGAGGCCTAGCTTGTTTTCCATGCAATGATTTGGAAAGTGTGTGAGAAAGTAGTGTATCTCACAAGCAGAATAATTATTATTCACATGCAGGAAGTGAGCAATGATCAGTCCCACACCACCAATCCAAACATACAGGGTCTAGCACAGAAACAAAGCCAGCTTAGTCTTCTTTGCAAAAACTTGAGAAGTAGGTTTACTTACAAATACCACAGTTGTCATGATATCTCGTAATGAGAGCTTCTACAACATGTGCTGTTCAAACATGGAGACGAAAGGATAATATCGCAAATTAAAAATGGAGGACGATCAAACTCAGATTAACTGCACACTAACACACTAACACACAAACCCTGTGGTTTAGATGTGAATACATGCTAGAGAATTCATACAGAAATAATACAACCCTTAATCAGAAAGAGAGGGGCAACAAAAGAAAACAGTTAAGCCATAGTTGCAGTTGTATATTCTCATTCAAGTTGTGGTCCCCAGTTATCACAATGAAAGCAGTTGCTTTGTTGCAGTTAATGACTACATGGTCTCAGCACCACCACCCCATAACAGTTCTTGTCATCTCCTCATGGTCTGTTTTGATATCCATTTCACTGATACTAATACTAAGAAAGTATTTCATTTTTAGCACAAAGCTTCTTAACTTTTCAGTCTTCTAAATTTCTACAGTTATCGTTGACTGAACAAATTTAAAAACCAAAAGAAATTGCAGTTGTTAAAAAAAAGGTTAGTTTCATGGTTTCACAACAACTCACCTAATTTGTTTTCCTAATCAGCATAGCTATCACACAAGAGTGCAATTTTCTTATTCTGATGAAGTTAATATTTTACCTTTCATCAAACTATTTGATCATTTTGACAAAATTTGACTACCACATTCAGGACATATGTGCTGAAACTCCTGGCTTCAGGACATGTCTGTACACGTGCCTACACAACATTTCACAAACACACACACATACACACAGTTTGTATTGGAAGAAGGAGATGATCCTCTGTACAGAAACATCTGCTCTCAATTCACTGATACCCAAGGATGGTCCAAGATATTTTGCTGCCTGAAGAACAAGATGCTCATCCTTGTCCTTCTCACATTCCACACACACAAGTTGACTGGACTGGCAATTTAATCTTACTTAAACAGCAGTTCCACCATCCATCATTCTACCCAAGGAAAGCAACCTAGTTTCTTGGCTGTACATCTAGCTGTGCGGCTGGTGCAACTTTTTCCTCCAATAGAAAGGAACAGAAGACAGCTTTCTGTGAAAGATTGGGGAGCCGCCACCAGCATTCTCTTCTCTTCACCAGTGATTGCCTCCTGGAGAAGCTGCCTCATCCTGCCTAACAGCAGGGCTGGACCTCATGATAGCAAAAAAATTGGGGAGGGCCCAAAGGCAATGTTCTTTCTATAAATACACAAAATCCATTGTGAACACTGTTCAAATAGACCTTTGTTCTCCTTCCCTGGGGCTAGTAAATCAATGCATCAATGCATTAATTTGGAAAGGCAAACCAAGTTAGTATCAAGTTTGCTTGTGTAATTAGTTGTTTAAAAGCCAGATCCTTGAGAAGATTATTGTGTTGTGTTACCCTGATTTCTGGGGTCCCTTCGGGGACACCTCAATGTGCTCCATGTGATGGGGAATGGAAACTAGCCAGAGCACAAGCTATAGCAATGCAAGAGGCAGGGTAACCTAGCAGGGTCTTTTTACCCAGCTTTTATGGGGTCAGGCCAAGCCAAAAACAAAACAAGAATGTCCAATAAATGATTTTATTGGATGCAAGTCTCATGTACCAATGCAATCATGCACACATACACCCAAGAGCTATTAAGAAACAAAAGAGAGGAAATCAGATAGGGGAGTATTGGAGGGGTACAGCTGGGGTAATACTGCACCTTTTCCTGAAGTCCTGGGTCTGGGAAGGCAGCGGAGAAGTAGGGCCCAGCACAGAGAGGGCTGAGGGGATTACTCGATGGACAGAGCAACAGTCTGCTGGGGTGACCGAGAGCGATCCGAAGAAACACTCAAAAGCCGGGACTATTTGTAGGACAAAAAGTGCCCGGAGAACTAATCCTTTCCCGGGGAGAACAATGGGTGTTGGAGCGATAACAAAGCTCCACCATGGCAATTTCCTTTGTGTGATGGGATTGCAAAGTGTTGCCAAAGTCTCAGGATCTTTGGCTGTGTTAGTTTGTGCTGTGACTTCATGTAAATGGTCCTCGCCTGATGGAATATTTGCTCAACTTGGGGCAGACAAGCTAATCCCCTCAATTTGGCATCTCGGAGCTGAGGACCCTTTGTTTATTGTGGGTTTACACATCTTGAGGTCTCCTGGGGCTACGTGACTGGGGATTTTACTGGCCTGACCTGCTTCTTGGTCCTTTGACCAAGACTGCCTACGTGCTCACCCAGGCGGCCTCTCAGACACACAGAATCATATTTAATATCAAATTGTAGACCCTGGGATAGGGTTTCTCCATCATAGTAACAGTTGATCACATAACTGTACATCATTCAAACATTTCTATTTCTTTTCTTTATTACTTTTCCATTTTTTTTTTTAGCCTTTACAGTTGTTTAAACAACCAACAATAAGCACACAACAGCCCTTTTTCACAATAATGTTCAGAGGGCTACCAATTAAGCACTTCAGAAAAGGAGACAAGTAGTCATGTGCAGTGCTTGTTTATCTTTCAGTCTTTGTTTCTTGACAGATCACAGTTTAACATTGCACTCAGACTCCGGAATCCACATTCTACAGAAATAAAAAGTTATCTTTGCTGGTGCCATAGCATCTATCCTTAACAATGGCCTCAGCCATAATGAGGGAGGATAGGTCTCTACATGAATACAGCCCAGTGATCAAATTTGATGGCACTTCAAATAAATATTTTTTCTTCCTTCCTGTATAATAACTGCAAGGGATTCAATACAGATCAGAATCATGTAAGGAGAGCTTTAACAACAATAGTAGAACCTACCTTGTCCTCAGCTACAACGAGAGAACCTACCTTGTATGTGAGAGTCCTTACTGGGTCTTCTGTGCTTACCCTAGAATAAGAAAGCAAAAAGATATGGCTAGTAAGCATTCCCATCCTATGGCTCTTCAAACACTTCCTATATGACCAAAGATTTGGGTCTCAGGATAGCAAGTTACAGGACACTTTGCTGCTGATTCCAGTGGTGGCTTAAAATCCATCCTTTGTGTTTCTTTCCCTGCTCCTGGTGCTTTGGGTTGAGGTTGGGGGGCTGGAGTCTGGGAAAAGAGTCTGTACAGAGCCATAGTTTCTCAGAAGATCCATCCAGTCTTTTGAAGACTGCATCACAGACCACCTCAGCTATGCAGTATTACCAAGTCAAGTAAGAATCCATCCTTTCTTGGTCATATAGAATTTTGTACATTTTCCCCCTAACTCTCTATCTTTGATACCCATTTCCCCCCTTTTTTTCCTTGTGTATCTTCTATCCCATTTCCCTCATCTACAGACAGAAGAATCTCTACTCATCAGAAAATTGTCCTCCATGGGCAGAGACCAAAAGCAATGTGCAAGGAGAGTATGGAGCTAGAATAGTCCCCTCCTTCACTACCTGGTTCATAACACTCAAGAAAACTATTACATGAAAGAGAGGCTATGGGCAAGAGAACTACATGGTAGGAACATCAAGAACTGATATTTTTATAAACCATTTTCTCTTCAAGAAAGTGTGCCCCCTTCATTCCTAGGCCTACAGGACTTTCTTAAACCCATCTGACAAGAATTCTATTATTGCAAAATCCCTATTATGAAGTAAACCAGACATTTTTTGAGAACAGTAACCAAGACCTTCAAAGGCCTGAAGTAAAACCACAAAATTCAAGTATTTATCTCTTTTGTCTTATCTTTTTCCCACCTTGGCTTTGCAGCTGTAAAGACTACTACTATCTAATACTTCCATGTTTAGAAAGTTAAAAGACAGCTTCCATCTTCAGGCTTGCAATCAAAAACATCATGATGCAAAGGAAACAGAAAGAAGGAAAGAAGAGGAAAAAAGTATATTCAGGCACTAGTTCTTAGATGGGAAAGAGTCCAGGTAGCCTGATGGTATATTGACTACTGCTAGGTGACAGCTGTGGGAGAAATATGTCCCAATTTAAATTGCTACTTAAAGAAAAATAATGAATATGAACATTTGGTTTCACTCTCTGTTGTTGTTGTTTTCCAAGACAAGCAGGATAGGGAATAACAGGAGAGATGATCTTCATGTTCACAGAAACAGTATTGCAAACCAAAATAGTCTTTTATTAGTTTACTTGGGGATAACATGTAACATGGCATAACGTGAACAAGGTTTGAAAAGATGAAAGGAGAGAAGATAAGAAGGGCTCTAAGCTTTGAGAAGATGAGAAGGAAAATCTAGACATTATGTACAAAGGAGCATTAAGTACCCTCAAGGCAAATCTCCAATATATTTTGGATCAAGAATGAAGTACTTAAATATACTTCACCACAGGGAGAATTTGGTTTTAAATATATCTAAATTACACTTTTTAACAAACCCTATACATATTTTCTCAGATTTTGTAATCTTTAAATTATGTTTCAGGGCAATTAGCTATGGGTTCAGGGACTAAGCCAAAAATAACAGCTAGGAATTTAAAAACTCCCACTGATTGTAATGGGATTAAAATCCAAATCATCTGGTTTATAGAAAGGATTTCCATACATCTTCTACTTGCATTAAGTAGCTCTCCTCCAAAATTGGATTTAGATAGAAATCTAGCATTAGGATGAATATTTTATTTAAACCAACATTCTGTCTCATTTACAATCAACTTCCCAAAAGATATTTTTAAAAAATAAATAAATACTCTAAAGGAATCAAGCTTACTTTCTGAACTGGTATCATATGCTACTTCATGCTGTTTGTGATCTGTTTTCATTAGTTTATGAAGATATAAACGTCTGGTGTAGTGGTTTGAATGTTGGATTACAACTCTGGAGACTAGGGCCATTTCTGCACTAGACTGTTATAGAGCAAACCCCAGGATTCCATGGGAGGCTGAAAGTGGAATAATAGCACTATAACAGTCTAGTACAGAAATGGCCTACGATTCACACCCCCTCTCAGATATGGAAACTCATTGGGTGACCTTGGGCATGTCACACGCTATCAGTCTCAAAGGAAGGCAAAGGCTGAACAAATCTTGCCAAGAAAACCTTGTGATAGGTTCACCTTAGGGTCAGTCTAAGTGAGAAATGACTTGAAATCACATAACAAGAAACAAAACTGTGTTATATTAAATTTTGTATCTTCAAGAAAACTTTTGCCCTTGGAATAAAGGCAGGAAAGAAGTCAGGGATCAAAGACTGCACAGCTTTATTTAACTCGTAAAAATTTGCAAGGAGAGAAATCTAACAACAAAAAGCTCAGGCCTTTGTTCTTCAGGAAAAAAGGTGGTTCTCCTGAAGAACAAACCTGTTCTGAAGAGCAAAGGGAAGTTGTTCCCACTATTAGCCTGTAAAGGAAGATTTGGCTCTACACAAGTCTCTGTGTCCTGTCCAGAACAATGAACAGAAAGTTGTCTCAGTCACATACCATGATGATTCTCCAACCCATAGGTGTAATGGCAGTTAAACTGGTAGCAAAATGTTATAACTGTGCAATGTGAAATAGACTAGAGCAGGGGTATAGCTAATGGGGGAAGAATGGGATGAGGACACTGGCCCTCCAAATAAGAATCCTGCCTGCCACTAAAATTTTCCTTCAGTCCCAAATGCCTAAGATGGCAGACAGTGAGACAGAGAAAACTGTTAACACCTAGAACTTCTATATTTGCTGCACTCACATTTCCTTAGTGCCTTTGCCTGCCTGCCTGCCTGCCTGCCTAAATTGTATTTCTAAATATTTAATTGAAGTTTTAAATTACCAGAAATTTAAATGCTAGAAATCATTTACACTGATTTTTTTTATTTATTTGGAAGGGGCAGTGCCTTCATTTTTCCCCTCCATAGCTAGAGACACCTGCCCACCACTACTGATCTGCAACAACCAGTCAGAAATGACTGTGGCAATGACAGTGATTTCTTCCCTGGTATACTCAATATGTAAAGTTAGCCACATTGATTTCAGAACATACAGGAATGCATGCTTTAGAGAGAGAGACAGAAACAGAGACAAAGAGAAAGTTGAACCCCAACCCATCATTGATGACCAAAAGAGGGAGTGCATATGAACCAAGTAAGGGTCTATCTATTCACAGCTCTTCACATGTTAAGGAAACATTAAACTCATGGCTAAATGAAACCAAGCAATAGGATATGTTCAGTATGCACCTGTGTGCATGGGGAGACTGGATGAGAGAAATGTGGAAAAGAGGTAGGAAGGTAAAATCGGGCAAAAGAAGGAAGAGGCATTGAAAGAGATCCATCTTTATCCCCATCCATTTCCCTAGGCTCTTCCCATTCTACTTTTATCTTGGATTGTTAATGCGTTTGAATGTACTGATTGTATTTTAAAGGTTCCTTTTTCTTTTTTTTATTGCATATCTTGATTTCTTCTAAACCACTGGGACCACTTGCTTGAAAAGTGGGGTGAAAATATCTATAATTGATTAATTTTCATTCAGTGAATCTTATTTTACATGTAGAGAG